>JAQQZU010023544.1:0-15125 GCA_030068025.1 Parauchenoglanis punctatus | reverse complement strand
CCTGGCATTGTCATCTTGGAATATGCCCGTGTCATCAGGGAAGAAGAAATTCACTGATGGAATAACCTGGTCATTCAGTATATTCAGGTAGTCAGCTGACCACTTTCTTTGGGCACATAACATTGCTGAACCTAGACCTCACCAACTGCAGAAACCTCAGATCATAGCACTGCCCCCACAGGCTTATATGGTAGGCACTAGGCATGATGGCAATGTCTGGAAAGACAAGGTAGACAGAGTTTATAGACCATGAGAGTTCCAACTCCTGAACCAAGCGGTGAAATGCCCTGCATTCTCGAACTACAGACTCATGCCTGCGACCAAATCACAGGCATGCTGATATTCCAGTACAACAGCACAACCTTGTGTGTGATATTGCTCAAATATCACCTTGCCTATACTGAAAAAACACCTCATCTCAAACAGTAAAAATAATCCACTACATCAACAACTACAGCATTTCTAAAGTTCCTTTTATGCCTTACTCACCAGTAGAAAAGCTTCATAAATAAAATGACATTGAAAATTTTTTCCTGTATAAGGACCAAGCTTTTCCAGAGGCAGATGTAAGCATGAAACATAAACAGAGTAGTCTAGGCCATCATCAGCATCATCATAAAGTCCTTGGATATCTGCAAAAGCAGTTAAAAAGCAGGACTACTGATGCAACACTGTAAAGAGATCTTTCAATAATGATGACAGTGAGAGGTGCAGTGGTTAGAAGAGAGTCAGCAAACAGGGAACAGATCACACTTCCCATACCCCAGGCTCAGAATCATACCCACTATACTCCATGCCCAGAATCACATCCCCTATAACCCAGCCCCAGAAGTCAAGTCAAGCGGCTTTTATTGTCATTTCAACCATATAAAGATGATACAGTACAGAGTGAAATGAGACAACGTTCCTCCAGGACCATGGTGCTACATATAAGACAACACAGAATTACAAAGGTGCACATGTGCAACAAAAGACAACATAAGTCTACAGAAAGTGCACGTGTGCAAACATGCAAACATTGCAGACATGGCGAGACAGTGCAATAAAGGACAAAGACAGTGAGACATAGAGATGGTACAATATAGAGACAGTGCATCACTAACCAGTACATAGTCCTAGTGACAGTAAGGTGCACTGATGTATTGAGTTGTGCAAGTCATATAAATTCCAATCCGTGACATACATGGGCAAAAATTGCAAAGGTATTTGAATACATTCATTTGTGTGAGTGTGTGTGTGTGTGTGTCAGTTCAGTCCCTGAGTATTACGGAGTCTGATGGCCTGTGGGAAGAAACTGTTGCACAGTCTGGCAGTGAGGGCCCGAATGCATTGGTACCTCTTGCCAGATGGCAGGAGGGAGAAGAGTTTGTATGAGGGGTGTGTGGGGTCGTCCACAATGATTTGTTGTAAATGTCTGTGAGGAAGGGAAGAGAGACACTCATGATCTTCTCAGCTGTTCTCAGCCTACTGTAGGGTCTTGCGGTCCAATACAGTGCATTTTCCATACCAGATAGTGTTGCAGCTGCTTAGCATGCTCTCCATAGTCCCTTTGTAGAAAGTGGTGAGGATGGGTAGTGGGAGATGGGTTTTCCTCAGACTCCGCAGGAAGTAGAGATGCTGCTGGGCTTTCTCGGCTATGGTGTTAAGGGACCAGGAGAGATTCTCCACTTGGTGAACACCAAGGAATTTAGTGCTCTTGTTCTCTTGAGGTGCTGCTGCACCTCCTCTCTGTATGCTGTATATACACAGTTATTTATATGTACAGTAATGCTACTGGATAAGTGGTATAGGCTGTGGAACAATGTAAGTGGTTAATTTTGTACAAAACACTAGTGAAAATGGCATTTTAAAGTACTGAACAGTGCAGGAGGTGTGCAGTGATGCTAGCAAAGTGGTGGTGTGGAGTTCAGCATGGTTACTGCCTCAGGGCAGAAGCTCCTTCTGAGCCTGGTGGTGCGAGTGCTGAGGCTTCTGTAATGTCTGCCAGATGGGAGGAGTGAGAAAAGTGCATGTTTCGGGGTGAGCAGTATCTTTGATGATGTTACATACCCTGCCCAAGCATGACTTGTGATAAATGTTCTTAATGGAAGGTAACTAAGTGCTGGTAATTTGTTAGGCAGTTTTCACCACCCACTGGAGTGTTTTACAGCCTGATATGGCGCAACTGCCATACCATACTGAAATGCGTTTTGTGAGTATGATCTCAATGGTACAGCAGTAGAAGTCCACCATTATCCTAGGACAGAAGTGAGCTTTATTAAGGCTCCATAGAAAGTAAAGATGTTGCACCTGTTTTACCAGAATGGAGGAGATTAGGGACCAGGTGAGATCATCTGAGATGTGGATACCGAGGAACTTGAAACTTGACACAGCTCCGTTGATGAAGATGGGAGTGTGTGCATGGCGTCTTACGAGCTTGAAATTCACAATGATCTCTTTTGTTTGCTGTGTGTTAAGCACAAGGATGTTATTGTCACACCACGTGACCAGATGTTGGACCTCATCCCTATAGGCTGACTCATCATCACCTCTGATCTGACCCACCACAGTGGTGTCATCTGCAATCTTGATTGTGTTGTCACAGCAATGGAAAGGAATGCAGTCATGGGTGAACAGCGAGAACAGTAGAGGGCTCTGCATGCAGCCTTATGGCATGCCAGTGTTCAGGGTTATAGTGGTGAAGGATAGACTGTCTAACTTAACAGACTGGGGTCTGTTAGTCAGAAAGTCCAGAGTCCAGTTGCAAAAGGATGTGCTAATACCCAACTGGCTATGCTTGGAGATCAGCTTGGAGGGAATTGCAGTGTTAAATGCAATGGAAAGGAATGCAGTCATGGGTGAACAGCGAGAACAGTAGAGGGCTCTGCACGCAGCCTTATGGCATGCCAGTGTTCAGGGTTCAAGGTCAATGAACAGCATTCTGTTGTATGAGTTCCGGTGGTCCAGGTGGATCAGTGCAGTGCTGTGAAGATGGCATCACTTGTTGTTGCGGTAAGCGAACTGATGTGAGTCCAGCAGGATTTCAAGTGTGACAGAACCAGTCTCTCAAAGAATTTGGCAAGGATAGGGGTGAGTGCAACAGGGCAGAAGTCATAGAGGGCTATAGCAGAGGAGTGCTTTGGCAGTGGCACAATAGAGGCAGTCTTGAAGATGGTAGGGACAACTGCCTAGGCCAGGGACAGATTGAAAATGTCCGTAAAGACTCCGGCCAACTGGTCTGGACAAGCTCTAAGCACACTTCCTGGTATTCCTGGTATACCTTACACACATTCACCCTGCTCAGAGTCAGCTTCTGAGGTGCAGAAAGTAAAAGGTTGCTCATTGGATGGAAGTTCTGCTTTGATGATGACCTCTTTATTTCACTGATCAAAGTGAGCGTAGAAGTAGTTGGGTGATTTAATGTCCCTATACCCCAGCCGCAGAATCTCATCCCCTATAACTCAGCCCCAGAATCACACTTCCTATACCCCAGCTCCAAAATCACATCCCTTATACCCCAGCCCCAGAATCACACCTCCTATACCCCAGCTCCAAAATCACATCCCTTATACCCCAGCCCCAGAGTCACACCTCCTATACCCCAGCTCCAAAATCACATCTCTTATACCCTAGCCCCAGAATCACATGGCCTATAACCCAGCCCCAGAATCACACCCCCCGTACCACAGCCCCAGAATTACATCCCCTATTCCCCAGCCCCAGAATCACACCTGCTATTCCCCAGCACTACAGTGGTCTTTTGGGCATCTGTGATATGTTATTACATGCCACTTTACAAATAAAATCATATGAAAATATCATGCAAGAGATGTCTCCAAGCCTGCAGGGCCACAGCACTGCAAAGTTAAGCATTCTGAACTGTTTAATGCAGCTGATTTAACATTTTAGCTCATTACCAAGACCTTCTTGAGTTGAATTTGGCTTATTAGAGGAGAGAAAGCATTAATCAGTTGTAGGGCTATAACCCTGCAGAACATTAGACTAGCACCTTCACTTTAGACAAATGCACACTTGGTGACAGTTTCACAGATAAAAAAATAGCAGATGGCACTAGGGATTTTTAGGTCAGGAATTTCTTGTAATAAACTTGAATGCAAAAGTTTGGATATCCTTAGGACAAAACAATAATGACATACTGCATATCTTTTCAGGAACACAAAAAACCTTAATAAATACAGACTATTATACAAAACAAATCGAAAGTAACAGAATTTAGGCACATTTTAGCTTATATAATAAAAAGATCAGATTGCCATTATACATTTATATGTTTAAAGTGAACTGATGTGAATAAATTTTCTTTTGATGTGTCATGGTTAAAATGAAGTATCTCTTTATATTCCTAAAACCATAATAAATTAACAATACTAAGTTTCTGTTTTTCCTTTTGTGTTTTTGTGTACAGTGAAAGCCATATAGAAATGCTTCTCCTGTAAATGTTTAAACCTTTATTCTTGTGGATAACCGAATTACTTTGCAAATCCTCAACAGAACATTTTATCTTAAAACAATAGAATCTCTTGGCTCTTATATAGGCACTTCAGGAAACCACCTCTGCTTTCACAGGAAAAACTCTGATATATTCTAACAACATGGTTTGTTTGTATTATTTTGGTATAATAATGAAGGTAACACTTGTGAGATTACTGTAGAGGTGTTAGAATCAGTATATATGTACTTCGTCACAGTAAATGAAGATGGCACACAGCAGAATATTGAAAACTTCATTTTTGCCTATAAAAATTTACAATCTTACGTAAAGTTATAATTTACATTTCTTCTTCGATTGCATGGAGTTGCAAAATTGCAATTGCCAGTTTTTGTAGGAATACATTGTTAGCGTGCTTTGACTGTTTTCTTATTTATTTGATTTGTGTTGGAATTGTGTTTTGTCTAGGGAGAAATGTTGTTAGGGTCTTATTAGTTTTTTCCCGTTAAGTGGGTATGCTTAATGTGAGGGTTGCTAACTGTTTAACATGCATTTGAAAGGTATTGTTTAATGCACACCTGTACCTACCAGTGCCACCTCTCAGCTTCAAAGGGTTAAAGAACACTTATAACAACATATTGCTGTTGAATTCACATGTCTGTTTGTGAAGATTGAAGATTTTGATTAACTTCAACCCTAACCCTAACTCTATAACAATGAATAAGAGCAAGAAATTGGAGAAAAAGAAGAAATTTGGTTGTCCCTCTGGGAATACCCTTTTCAGAAAGTTTTTCCCTTTTAGAAAGAACTCCAAGCAAAAGCAAAGAACCCTTAACCATAAAAAAAAAACCTCTCAAAGTACCTTTTTTGTAAGAGTATATGATTATGCATTCATTACAGTAATGACAGTACAGAAATGATACTTATTACACCAACATGAAGAACCAGAATAAACCTTCCAAAAATATGCTGTTTATTCTTTGTTCGGGTTTTTCGGAGCTTGTTTTTGGTGTACTCTGTAGGTTATTACCGTACACATAGCCATTATTTTTCTCTATTCCTGCCTGGACTGTCCGAAGTGATATGGATTTTAAGGTGTGTTGCTTAAGTCTCATGTCCATTGTAAATTCTAGGTGAAATCATGGAACCAGAAAATCACATCCACAGCACAAATCCTTATTATAACTATTTATCCCTTCTTATACAAAGCTGGATATTTCATTAAATCTTGTTAGATTCCAAGTTAGCACAATATAACCAGCAAAGTGTATAATTAAACCAACAAGCTCACACACGTTACTGTGGCACATGCAAGAAATAACAATCCCTTCAAAAAGAAAAATCTCTCTTAACAAAATCAATTTAACCCATGGATGATCCTTAATTGAAATCCGGTTAATTGTTTGAAAAGTCTGTCTGAGCTTCCATTAACAAATCCCAAATCAAATGGTGAGAGGTAATAGTAAGTTTAGGCACAGATTTTTTTTTCGAGCCATTGCTTAATATTCCAGGCTGCTTGGCATGCCATCCAGCATTGGTAAACAAACTGCCTGTGACCTCATGCTTCTTGCAGATGCTTTGGCTTTCATGGACCACATGCTCCAACATGCTGCAGAACCTCATCCAGGCAAGCAGCCTTCAGGTCCAGCAGGATACTGGCCTGTGAAAGGAACTCCACTGTCGCCGTCCACTGTCAAGCCATCCACTGTCACGGCTTGAATGGCCTCCTGAAAATTCATCAGCTATTAATACTGGACAAAAAAAAATCAATGCTTGTTTTAGAGATGTTACTAAAGAAAACATATTTGAAATGAGAAAATAATCAATGCAAATACAGATACACTATCCTTTTTTTTGGCAGTTGAGACTAGACTAGAGGTGTGCATTGGGATTATGATGTTTCAAGATAGAAGGATGCAAGTAACTTAATTACCCACTCAAATAACCACTCTTTACAGCTGTGGTGAACAGAAAAGCATCTTAGCATGCACAAAACATCAAACATAGAGGTGGATGGGCTACAACAGCAGACGACATTGATTTCTATTCCTGTCAGGCAAGAATAGGAATTTAAGGCTACAGTGGGCAGAGGCTCTGCCAAACTCGACAGCTGAAGAATGGAAATAGCCAAATGAGGTTTTTCCAATCTTCCACTGTCTAGCTGAAGATTGTCCAGCCCAGTCATATAATACTGCATATATTTATATTTGAGCCAAAATGTATCTGAATCTGACAGATCTCATATTTGCTAAATGCTAGGAGTGCCCTTTACTGTGTTTTCCTGGTTATAAATAGCCATTGGTTCATCAAGTGTCAGAGATATAAACAACCTTAAGCTCACCAGAATATCTCACCTCTGACCTTGTCTTGTTTTGCTGGTCTGCTCAGAGCATACCTAGGAACGTGCTGTATTCCAATTACTGCAAACATACCTTGCTAAATATGAGAACAATCACAGTGGTTTTGAGGGCTGAAACTGAAACAAAGAATTTCTGGCAGATCCTGGCAGTTCAGAGGAGGTTTGCGTGTTGTGTGTTGGAAAGAGTGTTGCCAGGATGAGTGATTTGTGGGTGGTATACTATTGGGGCTCCCTGAATACTTCAGGAATAATCACAACCTTACACTCTTACCTGAAATTGTGAACTGTGTAGGAGGCTTATAGGCGTGCCGGTCTTCTGCGTTTATTGTGGGTGAGAATGGTGGTGTCTCCTCCATGCCCTTCTCTCCCTGTTCCCTGTCCTGCATCTCTGAAACAGTGCCACAGAGGATCTCACATATATTCTATTCCAGGTGCTGTCAGTTATTCAGCTATTCCTATCTCATTTCAGCTGCTTGTCTTTGCTTCATGACATTTCACCACTTTTCATATCAAAATTTGGCATTTGAAAAAGCGAACACAGCACCATCATAACCCCTTCAGGGGACCAGAGATCACAAGTGAATCATGGATATTTTTCATCTCAATCCTCGATATTGTATGTGAATGTCATAATTGTTGTCAGATCAATATGTGCCATCTGGTTGAGAGTACACAGACATGTTCAGAAACCAATAAAAAAATCCACTCAAAACCAGGCACTGGGCTATGTAAGAGTAGACAGTCCTAATAAATAATTTCTTTACATGAAAGAGCATAAGCATGAAGTGAGATTAGGTGCTGGTAGTAAGTCAAGACATTTTGTCATGCGGAATTATTCTGAATTACAGAATTATTTGCATTACAGCTGACATTATTGTCAGAATTGCTTTAATGGAAAATTACATCAAACCATTTTTGTCCACCACAACATCTACCAACTGCTCCATTTCTGATTTGGTTCTTGTAGTGACTCCATCATTACTGGTTAAACATTCCTGTATAAGGCCATAACGGCGGATTGGCGGAGTGGTTCAGTGGATTGTCCAACCCCCTTCACCATGTGAAAGCCTACATTTCTACATCAACTCTTCTGTTCAGGATAGATCAGTAACCCTGAAAGTTTTGCTCCATGCTAGAGGTAGCTACTACAAGAATGCCTATGAATAACCAGCTTGTCTCCTTTCTATCAGTAGGCTACAGAAAATCACACAACATGTATACACATCACCATGACAACTGTAGACACTTTGACATATCACTTTGAGAGCAGAGTTATCTGCTAGTTTTTCACCAGTTAGCCTGTGCTATGAGTTGGAAGAGGAAGCCCATAGGAAATTAAAGAAGTCAGCTGGGCTATCTCAGAATACTGAACAGCTCTTTGTTAAATCAAGGAAACAAGGTAACCTGTGTCAATACAATACAGACAGAGCCATTTAGTTGCCACTTGCCTTGGAGTGGAAAACATCCTCCTGCTCTCCATAGATTTTACTTCTCAATACATCTAATGATACTCTGATGAAGTTTAAGCTTAAATGTGCCTAAAAATCATTGCTGGGTGCAGCTTCAACAAGCCAAAAGACTTCCACTTAATAATATATAAAATCTGCATAATATTTTTCTAAAGTGAAGAATATCTTCTTGTAGGAGTCTGTTAGCTATAGCTACTGCTAGCTGACATAGCCTACATAGGCTACACATAGAGCAGCTTTGTTAGCTGACCTGGTATTAATCATGATAAGGCTGCTAATTGGGTGTTTACGAGTTTTGCCTAGCAATGTACTTATCCACTTGAAGTATGTATGAAATTTATTTTTAAAGAACGGTTCATACAATCATAAAAGATGTGCAATTTGATTGAAGAGAGCAGAAGATTTCCTCTGGTAGCAGGTTGCTCTCTGTCTCTAGTACTACTCAAGGCATTGAAACATTAGCTATCACAATAATTGTGGTACAACATATGCAATACAGCGTATGTCACCTCCTGACATACATGAACTGTAAACCGCACAACAGCATAAACCTATTATTGGTTTTTGTTCATGTATGTCAGTAGGTGGCTGGACTGTGTGGCTTCACAATATGTAACATACAGACATTTTATTTTTCTTTCATATCTTTCGTAAGTGCAAAAAATAGAATAGATTATATACATAACAAAATACAGGAAAACATTCTGTTGCTATAAATGTAAAGCTCTTTGGTAATCTACTTAATTACATGTTTGATATGGTTCCATAAGACTATCTGTGGTTGGGAACACACACTAAAACTATCCCTAACTCTAATCCCATTAGCTCTGTTCAAAGCACTGCATAGCTGACATTTTGGTGGTGTGCATCTCTGTGAACCTCTGTAATTGTATTTATCCATAAACCTCTTTTCCAAATCTTCACAAAATGTCCAAGAACATAATGAAAAAATTAAGGAACGATTGCTAATCCCTAAACTTAGTTCTAAGACTAGTTTTACTAGTAATACAAAAACAACACATGCACACATAGTGTCTTCTTAATGCGATGTCAATTCTCTGATTGTCAAGGGCTCTGTGGAGACAAAATAAGAAATAAAACATTTAAATTTGCTTATTTTAGCTTAAGATAATTAAATATAAATATAGTTTAATAAATATAGTTTCCATATTCTCCGAAGACTGGTCAAGCCCCAAACCAAATTTGCATTCTGTATTTAGCAAAGCTAAATCAGATGAGTTTAATATCTACATCTCAGGAGTAAGTGCTAACTGAATTCTTATGCAGATAATATAGGTGCCATTATGTGGGAATTTATAGTAATGGTATTGAAAATCTCTTGAGATGGAGAAAACCAGACATGGTGGTTGGCCTGGAGCATCTAATATCAATTCACAATTCCTCGTAAAACCACAAGCTCAGCTGCAAATCCAGTGTAATCAAAGAGACTAGAGTTTAATGGAAAATTTTCATCTCTGTAATTTTTACAATCTACATAAATCCTGACATTCTGAAGCCTGGAAGACTTATAGGATATGCTTATAGGACTTATAGGGTGTGCTATGCATTGTTTTGACTTAATACCTTATTATTTCCATTGAATATCTTATTACTTAAACTTGTAAGTGTGACAGTCAAAGTTTCTGAACTGTGGCAGATTCTACAAGATGTTCAGTAAAACATACCAGCTCATTTCCTTATAAAACTGCATTTAAGAAAGAAAAGCAAAATTTTTTAAAAATAAATTAATAATAATAATTAAAAAAGCAAAGAGTTGTCGCATCATATATTGACTTTGTTTAGTTTATTACTGCTTACTTCACATTTTAGTATTTCTCTTTTAAGTAGAAAGATTTAATTTCATTATTTTTGAAGTCAACTTTTCTTTACAGCATTTCTTTGCATGTGCCTAAGATTTTGCACAGTACTGTGAGTTACTAGTTTAGTTTTCCCGAGCCTTTATCTGTGAACAAAGTCACAATGATGCACAGGTATTTCTGATGTATGGACATGATTGACCCCATAATCTCTCTTTGCCCTCTCCCAATCATTGCAACATATTGTGTCTTACAATAGAAATTATTCTGTAACTCATAAACACACTGTTTGCACTTACACTCTCCATTTGTTGGGGGGAAATTTATTGGAAATAATTCCAAGTTTATGTAGTACTCGGGGTACACAGAGTATTTCTAAACTAGCCCGGTTTGCTGTCAAAATCCATTGAAAATGTTATTAAGTGAGCATAGGGCATTGTGATTCCTGCCCCTTTAGGCTTTTGTTGGTGCCTGAGATGTAAATAAGCATGTGCACTGTGGAAGGACGTGTTACTTATCAGTATTTACTCACAACTGATCACTTCACTGACAGGACATTTTAACACCGTGTGACTGTATATCTGAGGTCCCATAGGTCCTGTATACTAATCCCTTAAGTTTAAATGGGACGTGTAAACTAGGGAATAAATATAGCTTTCTTACTGTGTAGAAAGCTAATACATTACAGTTTATTAAGCTAACACTTAATACATTATATAGTGTGTTCAAGTAGTGAAAATGACAGTACATATAAAAATGTACTGCCCCCCCCCAAAAAAAATAAATAAATAAATAAATAAATAAACATCAGACATTTTAAAAATTTCAGTTTTCACACTAAGCACCCAAAGCAGATTTCACTGTCAGTGCTACTGCAATTATCTCCCAGCAGGTGGAACATTGTTCTACTGCTTATTTCACTTTACTTCCTGTCAGCAGACCATATGACTTCCTGTTGCTTGTTATGCTATATATAGTGCTACTTAATCAAAATATTTTGTCTTGTGTGAATATTATACACCACAGGCTTGGCAGCAGTTAGTGTTGGTACCTCACAGCTCTGGCGCTTGATCCTGAGCTCAGGTTACTGTCTATGCAGAGTTTGACATATTATTAAGGGGCACACTGATGATTTCTAAGCAGTTGGAACTGGCACAGTTGGAAAACAGCAGTTAATATCTGTGTCTTACAACACAGATAGGATAGATTATTGTGATAAGATTTCACACACATTTACACAATTTTTAGCCTAAATCTAATCTAGGTAGCTTCTATAGTAACAATGCATTTACAGTATGTCAGATAATCCAAACAGATTAAAACATTCTGTAATTTAACAAAACAAAAAAGTATAATTCTATATGGTGAAGTTTTCTGTTTATTTAACATTTACTGAAGGAGTGTCCAGTGTCAGCACTTTTTTCTCCTATTAACTTCAATAGAAATAAAATAGCCTAAGCCCTCTCCAGCACTGAGACTTTCATCTAACCCTGAATTTATCACCTCGGGACTCCCAAAAGCGTTATAATCTTTGTAGGGCCACACTGGTGTTTCTGCTTGGAAAGCATCAGGATCTGATATTTCCAAAGCAGCCAATGACATCTGTTTTACAACATAGACAGGTTGGATTACTGTATTTACATTACACATATTCACTCTATATTTATCCCTAACTCTGTCATTTCTCCTGAGATAAAATAATTAGAAAGTTCTGTATGCTCCAAAAGGTTGTAGCTGACACAGGCACTCACACTTTCACTTCAAGTATCCTTCGAATCTAAAAATAAATCTTCCCTTAAAAGTCTGCAGTTTGCACCAGGCTTATTAAGACTGCACTAATTTCTATTCATAATATATCTGAAGTTGCTACAAAAGACTTCATTAACCATAATAAAAAGGACAATGATCATGAGGAACATTTCAACACACATCTCTCACCTTAAGTGAGCGGCATGGATGGATGGATGGATGGACGGATGGATGGTTGGAGGGATGGATGGATGGAGGGATGGATGGATGGATGGATATCTATATTAATGGGGCTACTGGTATAAATTGGGCTAGCAGGACTTAATAATTCCCATCTTTTACCTAAAGACAAAAAGACAGTAATTATAAGGTTTAACTTCTGGCTTCCAAATTAGATGATTTCCTGCCTTAAGATGGATTATTTTTTTTTATTTTTGTGAAACAAAGTGCAACAGCACCACCAAAGGTAATAGGAAAAATACACAGAATGTTATGAAGAAGCGAGACTGCAAGAAGAGGGATTAAATGACCTTGAGATTTGATCCCAACTTGGGCTGATATTTTTCATCCCACTGCACTAACACATTTGTAACACATCATCAGTGGTGATTTGGAAGGTGCATGTGAAATACGGTGTAATTCACATGAACAGTATTGATTACTTTCTCCAGCTTACTTTTTTTTCTTTAACCAAAATTCCTTTGGAGGAGAAACTAAAAGTATATTAAGCAAAACTGTCCAATGAAGGTTCAACTTACACAAAAGGGACAGATGACAGAACCATGTGTTTAGTTGTGGTTTTGGTCTGAATGAGAGTTACAGAGGTTTACCAAGTTGCACCCAGCAGCACATTACATTATGAAATCATGAATGCTGCTGTCTGTTTATCTTTACATGTGTGTGTAATAGTTTGCACCACAGCACAGTTATTATGCCACTGAAGAGACCTTGTCGTATAATAAATTACCCATCCCTTAGAGTTTCATTATCCAGCTACTTATAGATATTAATTTTTCATTTTATTTTAATGCCACATACAGCCTTCAGTGAGTATGAGCTGCCACAGCAATAAAGTGCATAGATACATAAAGTGCATACATTTGGCTGAACATGATCAGACAGATATAGCATCCAACTAATAAGCATCCAGCCATTAATCTATCTATCTTTGTAGGCTTTGCAGTATTCTAATAAAACTGAGTCTACTATGAAGCCAACAAAAGATGAGAGCTTGTACAATTGTGAGGTCAATGAGCTGAACTCATGAGGTATAGCAATAAAGCTAATGGTTGGTGAAATCACTAAAGTTCAAACAACTTATTTCCACAAGACAGCAGCAAGTGAACTCCTTGATCATACGTGCCTGGTTTACTAGTTGCTATAGTTCATTTCCCAAATGAAAGCAAATACTCCTTCACACAGCTACATTTGACAGTCTTGATGGATGCTTTAAAGTTGTCTTTACTTCACATTATACTTTGTTGAAGGGATGACATGGCGCACAGAAACACAGCTTGACGTAAAGGAGGAAAAAAACACCTGCAAAAAAATAAGGCAATCTCTCAAGGGCTTTCATTTGATTATGAGAGAAAGGAAATTGAAAGACAAGAGGAAAAAGTAAGTCTGAAATTAAGAGCAAACAAACTTTCCTTGCACCTCCCCTATGTGTGCATATGGCAAGAGCGAACGCCACACACCAGGTCTCAAAAACTCCATCACACACACACACACACACACACACACACACACACGCGTGCGCGCGCGCGCGCACACACACACGCACGTGCACGCGTGCACACACACACACACACACACACACACACACACACACACACACACAAAGTGTTGGAGTTGTGTGTGTTTATCTTTTCCACCCTAAACTAAATCTCAGGGTTAAATATTCACGTACAGAGGACAGAGAGTCGAGTGAACAGCTGCGGTGTGACTTTCCTTATCAAAGCTAGAAGGTCCGTAAATTAAAAAAACTTTGAAGATATGTACACGTCTGCAGGACAGAAACACATACATGTATAACATGGAGACATGGACAAGACATGGAGATGTGTGCGTAAAAACAATCACACCAAGGATGTAAAACCTTTTGGTTTTAAAAGGTTAAAACCTAAAACCTTGGTACTTGGATTTCAAAACACATTTTTTTTTGGTTTTCTGAATTTTCTGAAGTTTTTAATGCAGTGGAAACATTTTCTTCACCAGTACAGGAAATTTAGCCATTAAGCTATGATCAAAGCTAACAGAGAGCTTTGGCAGAACCTTCTGTAAGGTTTCGGTGTAACGTTACACTAATGTTCCTTGTTACACCAAACAAACCGTGTGGATTACAGACTGAAGTTGTGTAACGTTTCTACAGCATTGGTGCAACATTTTTAGTTGTGAAAACATGAACACGCATGCTTCCCTGAACATTTATTAACACACAATAGACAACAGAAGCCTGTACTATAAAAGTAGAATCCATGTATGGTGTCTGATTTGTCCCTTGTCCCATTCCCTGTGTCCTCACCGTCCTGAATTCTTCCTGCCAGAGCATCGGAGCTGAATCCAGCGAACACTACAGTGTGAATGGCGCCAATCCTCGCACACGCCAACATGGCCGCTACCGCCGTGGGACATACAGGCATGTAGATGGCCACGCGGTCTCCTTTACTCACACCATGGCTCTTTAACGTGTTAGCTAACCGGCAGGTTGTCTCCAGAAGCTCTCTGAGAAGAGACCACATCTCAGCAAGTTACACATCCTGAGAAATACAACAAACACTTTTGTTTAAACACTTTAATGCTAATGTATGTATTTTTTATGTAATCAAAGGCAATTGGCATAGACTATAAATTACCTTTGCAAAAATTGCTATGAAGAATAAAGTACATTTTGAGAAAAGTTCTACCATCAACGGTTTACACAGAAAACCACCAGGAGATCGGGCAGCATAATAGTGAAGTAGATAAAAAAAAAAAACAAGATGAGCAAAAGCAGGACGGATTGCTTCAAACATCAGCAAGGATTACCAGATACAGTTAGAGCACAAACAATTAAAAACAGGATAGACAAGCATTGGTACAGAGGGAGATGCAGCAGTAACCATTCATCACTCTCAAAAATAAGAATGCAAGGGTGAAATTTGCAAAAGAACATGCATAGAATGACAGCAGCTTCTGGAGAACTGTTATTTTCAGATGAACCCTAATGGAACTTGGATGGTTCTGAGTCTGCATCTGCTGGTGAGAAAGTCCACAATCCAGCTGCAGAGTGTGCTCTTGATTCCTAAGCTTTGACACCAGGT
>JAQQZU010023543.1:0-15133 GCA_030068025.1 Parauchenoglanis punctatus | reverse complement strand
AAATTTCAGATGTTTCTTCATTTCAGGCATGTATAGTGTAATTATTAATGTACAATGTGGCATGTCAATTTCTGATTACTGTGTTATGCTCTCTCGCCCGAAACGACTGCTGAGATTGGTTCCAGCTTCCCCGCGACCCAGATGGATAAAGCGGTATAGATAATGGCTGGACGGAAGTTATAAAGGCTTACCCAAGCATTTGTATGGAACCACAGTGTGCGCTTGAGGCCTACACTGTTTCTTTCCTTTCCTGCACCAGTTCTCAATCTTGACTGGTTGGCTGGCTTCCAGAACATTTGTGATTTCCAGTTTAGGGTACATCTATCAGAAAAGTGAGAGAAACATTTTAACATTAACAGCAGTGAATGAGGCATGCCAAACAATACCTAGACACCAGGCTTGGGGAGTAACAAAATACATGGAACGGCATTACATAATTAGGATACAAAAAAAGGT
Source organism: Parauchenoglanis punctatus (assembly GCA_030068025.1). Classification (NCBI taxonomy): domain Eukaryota; kingdom Metazoa; phylum Chordata; class Actinopteri; order Siluriformes; family Auchenoglanididae; genus Parauchenoglanis; species Parauchenoglanis punctatus. The sequence goes on along the minus strand of JAQQZU010023543.1, from coordinate 14,677 downwards.
AACCGTATTCTATTATAGTTACAGGGGGAAAAAAGTGATCAGTAATCAGATTACCAATGCTTTTAGTAAAAATGGGGGTTATTTACAGGATTACAATCTTAAAATGCAAAAGGGCTGCAACAACTGATCAACAAAATCAATAAAAATCAATAATAAAAATTTCTTTATAGTACGAATTTATCGTACATTATCCTGCTGGCCTCATGACATAAGTTGTGTTTTAATGTGAGTAATATTATCACTCGTTTGAGGGAATGTGTGGAGAAGCGTGATGTTCCTGACTGAATTGTCCAGAACAGCTTTATGTTTTGTGGGAATCAACATCACAGTACAGTGCAAGCTCTGAATTCCAACTAAGAAAATGCGGTCATAATCCACATATTTGATATTGAGGTATCTCAACAGTAACAGAAAGTACTCAGTTACATTACTTTAATTTTATGGTAATTGCATTAGGTTACTGACTACATTTTTTAGCAAGTAATTTGTATCTGTAGTGAAATATATTTTTAAAGTAACCCTCACAACCATGCTAGACACATCCTGGTTACAGAAGAAAGAGTATACAATATCGCCTTTGGTGAAACACCATAAAACTGTTCTCAATAAAAGTAGTGTAGAACTGTACACCAAGTTAGGAATAACACTCAATGGACTGTGCTGTTACACAAAAATAATACACATTGGGATGGTGTGATACATGAAGCAGAGTCACTGTTACCATCTTGAAGTGAATAGGTTTTGTATAGCAGTGCAGTGTGGAGTGTGTCTTTTTTTCGCTTACACCACAACAATTTGCCAATAATTAACTTTTTTTTTTTTCAAAATTACAAGCATGATGACATCACACTTTTTAACACTTTATTATTACATTTAACATTGTGGAACGTCTGTGAGGTAAGTTGGTCCCTGTTACACCTACGTTATAGCAAAGATAAACATTCAATCTCTCATTAGCATCTCCTATTTTCGCACTCTTGAAGTAAATGACACAAAATACACAGCTTGTAATTTTACTGAGAAACTACAAAGCATAAACTCCTCTGTCCTGAAGATATTCCCTTCCCTGGAAACTTTACAAAGCAGTGTTACTGTTACAAAGCACGTTAATATAAAAGAACTAATAATTCATCTAACAAACACATAATAATATATTAATGGTTTATTAATATAAACCTATAATTAATGTCACACCTGGATTTACTGTTAGAGTCATACAGTTATTGAAAATTAATCCACAACTTCAAACTAATAAGAGCTGAGAATTCAATGGAGCTGAGGTTCAAGGGCACTACAGAGTAATGCTCTTTACGGTGATAAATGATGACAAAGTTTACAGAGAGGGGGAGAGAGAGAGAGAGAGAGAGAGAGAGAGAGAGTGAGTGAGTGCGCAAGCGAGAGAGAGGGAGAAGAAAAAGGAAAAGCCCTTATATTGTCAGCAACTATATCCTTGCCTTATATTTGTAAAAGATACATACTTTTTTTTTTTTTAAAGTGTACAGAACTGGTGTGTACAGCTCAATAGAACCTGTATGCTTAACAAAGAATAATTATAACTATAAATGGATTGAGACTGAGAGCAGTTCATGGCAAAAAGCAGCAGTTATGTTCGTTCAAATCTACACTACAATAAGTGTATAGCTGCAGGCTTTAACCAGCACTCCAAGGTAATAGTATTCTAACAGACCATTAAAACTTAATTATTGTCTCACCTCCTGACAGTATTTTAGCACATCCTCCTTGATTCCAATGCAGCTTTTGGTTCCAGAAGGGTCCGGCTCCCACTGGCCTGTCTGTATGTTGACGTGCATGTTGAGTTTCCCACAGTACATGGCCACCTGAGGCTCTGCCACTGCTAAGCCGGTTCCTGGGTTAGCTGCTACCCCCTGAGCAGAACAAGAGAAACAGAGAAAGTAGAAAGACAGATGGATTACTACAAAGCCATGCATCTCTAATCATTACTCAAAAGTCTGATCAAGCCTATTAGCCTTTGAAGCACCAATCACAAGACCCAAATATAATTGCTCAGGTGAGTCTCATGAACATGGTACAACTCAGAGCAAAAAGCAAGGACCACTGCACCTCATTTTTTCAATTTATATTACATACTATTCCATTATAATTTTATATTAAATTATAATCCATGTGCAAATTTTGAGGTATTTTCAGACATTTTTAGAAACTCTGGGAGGAAATGAATTCTTTACCATAACACACATTTAATTGGAAATTTGAAACAACTTTTTTCACAAGCACTTTAATATGCTCAAGGGTCATGGGTATCACTCAAACTGTGTATTATTAACACGTATGCGAACAATTTTCAGTTTCTTTTTTGTTTTTAAGCATTAAAATGGATAAATGGCAGTATAAAGGGTCTGACATTTGAGTAAGAGATTAACATTACGTGTAATTTATTCATGTAAATTCAATAGCTCATCAAATTCTGTACATTGCAGTAATGAAACAAGCACACTGGTGATGAATATTAATGATTTGTCAGAGAAGACTTCAATAAGTATATAGTAATGAACGATGTAATTAATGAATAATGAACAATATGGTGCATTCAAGATGACTGAGTTTTCTTGAGCTAGAAGTAGTCTGCAAAGTAGAGCGGGAAAAAGTCCCTAAAGCAAGAACAGAAAGACTCTTAGCTGACTACAGGACGTGTTCCCAAGTACTGACAGGGTGCCAAAATATTTGCACATGCCACATTCATTATTTTAGTTCTTTTTTTTTTTTTGCATTAATTTTACCCAATGTAGTAATCATTAATTGTGATCAAGAGATTATACATTTCAATTCATATTCTGTGGCATATGCTACATAAATAAAAAATAATAACTATTGAAGCCAAAATCCATAATCAAAATGCAATTAGCAATTATCGGGGCCGAGTACTTTATCAACACTTTTAATCATATACACGTGATGCAACCTAAAAGTAATTAAGCATGAAGGGATGTATATCTAGCATTGGATTAGCTAGTTAGTACATGGCACCAGTCAAGCTACATAATTTGTGGGTTTGTCACTGCCAGCAACGTCATGGCCAGTCACAGCACGTACAATGGATCCCATTCCCTCTGTAGCTTGGGAAAATATTACCATCAATGTTATGAGGTCACCATGGGCTAGATTAACATCTTGACTTTTCTCTACCATTTTGCTCCTATTCCCGCATATGCCGTTACTACATAATAGCAGTAAATAAACGGTTTTCAGTGGGAGTGTGAATGGGCTATATGTTACAGCATGCAAGGTCTTGATGCAGCACTCTTAAGTTTACTTTCCTTTGCTCTTCATATTAAGGAATATAAATCAGGATTTACGATATGAACAATACAGGCCAGAAGTTGGCCTTTACATTACATGGTAATGAAAGCTACACATTACGGTAATGAATGACATCTAGCTGAGCGATCATAAAACGGCATAAGCTATGCTTCTAATGCTACCTAATGCTAAGGGATTTTAAAGGACTCGTCCCACCCCAGTAACGGACTGTTTCAACTTCTGCAATCGGGCAGAAGGTTCTGCACGATCAGGGCAAAAACAGAGAGACTCAAGAGGAGCTTCTATCCTCTGGCCATTCGAGTCCTAAATCAGAACATGCCCCCACTCCCCTCATAGCATTACTACAGCATTCTGTTTACACTACTCTGTTCACTGTTTTACATTACCGTTTACATCACTCTGGTCACTGTTAAACTACTGTTTGCTGTGCTAATAAGGCACAATGCATTTCAACATTCCATTCACACAAAGTACATATTGATGCTAATCCTCAGCTTTTTTATATATTACATATTTTATCTCTACTCATTTCTTTATTTTTATTGTGTTCAGAAAATTATCATCTTTATTTGTTTCAGATTTGAATTTAAAATTTACTTATTGTTTATAATGTTTGCACAGTCAAAAGGAGTGGTTCAGGATACATTTCACTGTGTGTTGTACTTGTATGACTATGCATGTGACAAATAAAGGATCTGGAATCTTGAAATCTTGAATCTTAATCGATTACTTTTCATGAAAACGAAATATTACACATTATGGTAATGCTCACCTATAATGTGGAAATAGGGATGTTTAAGGATAAACTTCATAAGTAACATCAGTAAAATATAACAAACAACTTTATCCTATAGGCATCGTTTTTTCCTCCCTTTCTTTGTGGTGTATTAGGAGTCAAAAAATACTTTATTTTATATTAAAAAATAAATAAATAAATAAATAAAAGCATGATTAGACAGGCCAAGAACACAGTCACGGCAATTAAATCTGCATGTTTGGACACTAACTATTTTTTATACAATTTTGGAAAGAATTATATCTGACTAAGCCGTAATAAATTTGTGACTCAAAAAAAAAAGTTTTAAATAAAGCATACAAAATACTATTTTGGTACCAAACAATGAACTGTGCCACATAAGATACATAGTGTACTTTCAAATAAAAGGTAATTATTTTAAGTTTCCATGACTATGTCGCTAAAATCTTTAAAGACATAGCTTAGGTTGGCTTCATGAGAACCACCCAAACAGCTACTGAGGGATCAAGCACTACACCACCCTGGGGTCAAATGACTGCCTCAGGACATGGTCCTCAACATAGCTTTCAAATTCTTGTGTCGACACAATGAAGCACTGCAGACCTCACATTTTTGGGCTGCTTCAGAAATCAAGGCCTGCCATAGAATACTGCAAAAATTGGAAAAACAGTACATTTCAATGATTTGAAACAGTTTCATTTCAAGAAACTCTTCATTAATATAGGAGTTTTATTACCACCTTGACTATATGGTCAGACTTCATTTCACTTTTATTTTCTTTTTTTTAACTACAGTTCAGACAATGCTTAGTGTGGGTACATATGATTCATATATGTTTCATGCCTTATAAATAAAATAGTGTCATCACAATTTACATTAGAGAAAAAACTAAAAAAAAAAATAAATAAAAAAAAAATTAGAAAAAAGAATTTCAAATCAACAATAAAAAAATTTTCTACATACAAAATCTATTAAAATATCAGGTTTGAGTGTGCATTTTTTTTTTAAATATTCTAGCAGGAAAGGCTTTTTATGCTGTACATGCCTGGTGGGCACAAACTATATTTTCAACAAACATGTATGCATGTATCCGCTAGTTTGATGATTAGATGTCATTTAATTCATTGAAGGCTGTGAAAAGTTTGAAATGGTTTTCATTTCGGTTCATAAAATACAAAGGTGGCCATGAAATTCTTATATTATCTGACCTCAGAAGCTTCCATGGAATCATGGAAAAGCTAAATCAAACACTTCAAAAGTAATGGGATTTTCATTGGAACACCACCTAGAGATCAAAGGAGATGAAACCCAGGACTTCTACTTTACGTCTCTGCCAGGTTTGCTGCACACATTTCCAAGAATTGATGAGATACAGCCAAACATCCTGTTTTACATTATGGCAGAAATTTAGAAATGGTGGGTGAAAAATATATATATATATATATATATGCTTTCATGTTTTAGTGCCCCCCCCCCTAGTGGCATTAAATGGCATGGAATGTTTTTCAGCTCTCTCAAGATATGGCCTCACTTCCTGATTTACAGCTTCACTATCAAATTTGTTTTTATAAAATAAAACTGTGAAAACTTTTATTTCCCAAAAGTCAAAATGAAAGCAAATCCAATATGGCAGAAAACATCAAGGGATCTAATGTAAAAAGCATTAGACAAGGATTAATTTCGAAAAAGAATTATGTTCCTTCATCACAGGGTTCAATTTTGATCCAATTGTGACACTCCAGACACGGAAGTGAAATGACTTGGTGCTATGGTCAGAGCGCCACATTTCACAACATACAGTTCTAGGCACTGCCAAAGACATAAAGCATATAATAATAATAAAATAAATTAATTAATAATAATAATAGAAACAAAAACACCTAATAATACCAACACAAAGAGAAACAATAGGGTTCTAGCACATTCCATGACTGACCCCTAATTAATAAGTAACAGAATATCAACAGTAACTTGCTCACTATAACAGCCTAAAAACAGCATCCAAAAAAGATCAAGTCACCAAGCCACTAGCCTTTACACTCTCCAATCAACTCACCACTTCTCAAAAACTGAAAGTGTATGTATGTGTCTTTGGGCCATGTGTCTACGTGCTAACCACAGTCAAAAAATTTCCCCCAAGAGGCCCGCTTACTAGTTTTTTTAAGTATGATTAAGTACAGAAAATTTTTGATACAGTTCTTTTATAATTACAATCTAATGTCCTTAGTAGAAATTGTCTGAATGTGTGCGCCAACTGGCACAGGAGAGCAGGAAACAAGCACTGCATTTAATCATTGGGGCTTTTTTTTATCAATATGAAATAAAAACAATTTTTTCCTCATTTTACCTCTGTATGCTCCACTTGGCTAACATCAGACATGTACATTGCTTCCAGAAAGTATTTACCACCCAGTGATTATTTCTCTTTTTGCTGTGTTGCATCATCAGCTTTAAGTGTACAAGAACAGGAGTTTTTCTTTCCATCTACTTTTGATGTTACTCTCTATAGAAATAACCCTAAAGTATTTAATTGTCCCCAAAAATAATTTAAAAAATAATAATAATAAACACATGCGCACACACAAATCTCCTAGAGGTCATGAAAACCCATAATGTTAAAAGACTCAAAAAGCACAAACTAAAACATCTGCCATGTCGACATAACTTCCTGCAAACCACATAACAGACCACTTTAACTTCCCTGTTCAGTTCAGCCACGTACTATGCAGTGTGGAAAATACATACACAATTATTTTTTCCTACTGATCTGGGATTTATGACAATACAGCAACATGTGTACATGGATTTTAAAATCACAAGCAATGGTTTAGTTTCACCATAATCTACAGTGGATGTAAAAAGTCGATACCCCTCTGTTAAAATTTTAGTTTTGAGACATAAAAATGTAATTACATTTTCCACCTTTAATGTGATACAGCAACCAACAAAAGGAAACCATTATAAACTTAAGAAAAGAAAAAGAAAAAGAAAAAAAAAACTACAATAACCTGGCTGCACACCGTTTAATAATGTGACATGTGAATGTGCTTAGAATTAACCAAAAGTAATCCCGTTCAAAAGTAATTATCATTTCCCTGTCATCAATTAAGTGATTCTTACTGATCTCAAATAAAGATCAGCTCTTTCTGTAGGATCTGCTTTTTGGTTTCAAGCTTCTGAAAGCACCCACAAAGGGCTTTCAAAGCGTGTACTGAATCTTATTGTCCAAAGACGCTGATCAGGAGTGTGTCACAAAAAAACTTTCCAAAACTCTATGTGTACCACGGAACACAGTGAAAGCCATCAGCAACTGGACACAACGGAGCACCACAATGACATTACCAAGATCAGGTGGTACTTCCAAAGCTGATGAAAGAACAACAAGCAAACTCATCAAGGAGGCTGCCAAGAAACCTACAGCAGCATTAGAGAAGCTGCAGAAACATCTGGCAAGGACTGGTAACTCCCTGCAGGCGACAGCATCTTACATGGGCGATTCTCACAAACTGTGTCAAAGTAACATCAAAATATAATTAACCTAAATTGAATTATGTTTTAACTCCAGTGACTAAAGTATTATGGGGACATTTATATATAAAATATATGAAGTATTTTGATAACAATCAGGAAAACAAATTAATGAAATGTTATTCCAATTTCATTGCAGATCCAGAATTACCATTAATTAAAATATCACTTTGCTGCATTTTTAAACAAATGAGAAAATGTCATGAAAAGCACAGTGACCCAAAAGCAGCATTTTATAGATTTTTGATCACAGTTCAAATGAAGTGACTCTTATTACCAATATAAAGAAGGTATATTAAGAGCCCAATTTTTCAAATTACTTCCTTGTTAACAATAAATGGTTTACAGACAACACGTGAAACACTGTAAAGGAACATCATAGATTTAAAAAAAAAAAAAAAAAAAAAAAAAAAAGAATTATAATAAATGAACAAATTAGTTTCTTTGAAAAATAGACCCATTAAAATGTGTTTTTATTTTCATCCATAATCGTAATGAAACTTCATTTCAGAGGATGAGATTTTATGTTGCGGTAATGTAAATACATTTAATTTCAAGGTCATTAGAATAAACATGACATAACTGGTTAAGATTTTGATAAGTTAAGAAGATAAAAACCGCAAGCAACTGATTGAAGTGCCATTTAACATAATTCAGGGTTGTTTTTTTAAGCAATTTGACCAAATTTCAGGCTTGACACAAAAGTTTTGACCAGTGGAAGTTGCAGGCATCTGCAGGCTCCGAGATGACTTCCTTAATGTCCTCCGAGAAGCATCACACTTTGTCTCCAGGTATCTTGACTGTACGGAAGAAGAACCTGTTGTTTTCTGTATGAACCAGCAGACAGCCCTGGAGAAGACCTCCAGCATAGCGATGGCTAGCCCTCCTCGAATGCCTTCTAAGAGCTCCAGCCAAAAAGAACCTGTCAACTTGCCTACACCCGTAAACAGACCTCACTGCTCTCCAGCCAGCTGCACCCCTCACCTCTACTTCCAACACGTCTCGGCACTTTTGAAAAAAAATTAAATGGCACCTTTTTTGCCTTGTTTTTTTTTTTTGCCTCCTGTGTCTGAAGCCACACCTAAAAGAGCTCACACATGGTTGTTGGTGCCAGATGGGCTGGTTTGAGTATTTCTATAACTGCTGATTTATGATTTTCACACACAACAGACTCTAGAGATTACAACAGTGCAATCAAGAAAAAAAAAAACATCTAGTGAGTGGTGGTTCTACAGACAGTAGATGCATATTGTTGTTGAGAAATCAACAGCGAATAGCCAGACTGGATCAAGCTGAAAGAGCCTGGTCACCATGTCACAAAGCAAAAGTCATCTCAAACTGGTTTCATGAACATGACCAGGAGTTCAGTAACAGAATGCAATGGAACACCTTCGAGATGTGGTACAACTGGAGATTTATAACATGAAAGTGCACCTGAAAAATGTAGGAATTGTGAGATACAATCATGTCAACATGGTCCAGAATCTTAATTTATAATCTATTCTTAATCATCTTAATTTATAACATTTTGAGGAATCCATGTCATGAAGAACTGAGGCTGTTTTGAGAGCAAAGTATCCCATAGTAATCCTACCCAGTAATAAGATAGCATTCCTAATAAAGTGTTTTTGTTCATTTATGCAGGAACAAATGGACATTTTAAATAATTTTGTATTAGTTGGACAATGGTGGTGAGAATGGGCAGTATGATCTACAACCGACTTTCTGTCTAGATGTTCACCTAGTTAGAAAATGTAAATGTTTGTATTCCTTTTCTAGCCTCTTTTTTTATTATTATTCTTTCAAGTTGGATAAAACTGACTCCCTTTTGATTGAATTTTGGTTGATCTTATTTTGTTAAATGGGCTACACAATCTTTTAAGCTTCTAAATAACTGGCTTAGACCAGGTTTGTTTAGTATGCGATTTATAAACTGTCTTATTGTTATTAACTACCTAGATATTCACAAAGATAAAGTAGAAGTGAAACTAAATAATAAAATAATAATTGCTAGCTGTTAATAAAATGATAATTAAAAGGACTGTTAACTGTTCATTTACAAATGCTATATTAAGAGCTCATTGCTGTGTATCGCTCTCTCGTGCACTCTCTCGCTCACAGTCTCTCACACTATTCAGGTGGGACTGGGGTCTAGTCAAGAGAGAGGGATTCATTAGCTCCAACTCCCAATGTATTCTGGCAAAAATCTGCACGTCATTGTTCGACAGCTGAAGATGGAGAAAATATTTTACTTTCCAGCATGGCTTCAGAAGATGAGCCACATTTTGGGATGGCCCAGTCAGGTCCCAGATCTAAATACCACTGTAAACCTGTGGAATGACCTGAAAAGGGCTGTGCACAGGAGATCCCCTCACAATTCAGCAGATCTGAACCATTTTTGCAAGGAAAAATTAAGTAAAATTGCCAAATCAACATGTGCTATGTTGATAGACTCTTACCAACTTCTAAAGGTTTTTTTTTTCCTAAAACAATTTTGGTAGTTGCTGTATCACATTAAATATGGAAGGTTCAACATGACTTATTTTGGAATAATTATTTTATAGCACAAAAACCTGCAATTATAACAGAGGCAAGTAGACTTGCTCCTATTCGCTGCATATAAAAAAAAAAAAGTCTTCCGTTATGTCCTCCAAGTAGATGCAATCTACTCATTTAATGCATCACTCTTTTCCTCTTTGCCTCAAACAGGAAGCAGCTCCACCCATTCCCTCATTAAAGCTAAACTGAATCCAGTCTTGACTATGAGAAAGATTCAGAGGAAAAGGCAAACAAAGATGTAAACCCAGCCTCTCTGACATCGTTTCTGATTGCTAGTCACAGCGGGTGTTAAAAAACATCTTACTGCATTAAGTAAAATATTAAAATACAATTCCCTAAGCTTCCCGCTACCTCCTGTTTTGTTTTCAGTAGTACAGGGGGTTCTCGTTTTACGACACAGTTCCGTTCCTGCAACAGTGATGTAACCCGAATTTTGGTGCAAGTCGAGACACACCCTAGCCTAAGTCACTTGCCTATCCTAACACAGTTGTAAAATCATAATCTAGAACATAAAAACACAACTAAGCCACAGAAAAAGGAAAAGGACATAAATATACGTTTAATATAATGTTCGTCACTGAACTCCCTCACTCATACGCCGTGCTACCGTGTATTCTTCCGATGCACACATGAGCGTCGTAAACTCGAAATGTTGTATGTCGAGATGTACGTAACCCGAGGACCTCTAGTACTGTACACTAAGGGGCAGTACACAAACATTTAAAGCTTTTATTTGATTTGAGAAAATAAGCAATTGCAACTCCATTTGCTATCTAATGGAAACACGTTTTAATAGTGCTGTGTTAAAAATACATGACATTACTTTTAAATAAGGCATCACACTTGATAATCATGATAAGAGATTTCTAAAGCAGAAGGGTGTATGGGACACATACATACACAAACACACAGGGACACACAGAGGTACACAGAGACCAAAGGACACAGCCACAGATGCACAGTACCAGTTTGGACACTCCTACATGTTCATAGAGTTTCTTAATTTTGACTATTTTCTACATTGTAGAACAATATTGAGGACATCAAATAGATTGACATCAGATAGACCTCAGATAGGCAACATCACCTCATCCACACTGACACTTAGCACTGGTGCCCCCCAGGGATGGGTGCTCAGCCCCCTGCTGTACACCCTGTTCACCCACGACTGTACAGCAACACACAGCCCCAACACCATCATCAAATTTGCAGATGACACCATCAGCTGCATTTCTGATGGAGAGGAGTCAGCATACAGGGCAGAGGTGAGAGCCCTGACATCATGGTGCCATGACAACAACCTGCTGTTCAACATCAGCAAAGCCAAGGAGATCATTGTGGACTACAGGAGACTGCAGGGAGGAGGCCACACTCCCATCCACATCGAGGGTGCAGAGAGTCAGCTGCTTCAGATTCCTGGTCATCAACATCAGTGAGGATCCGAGTTGGTCACACCACGTTGGTGTGATCGCAAAAGCAGCAAGACAGCGGCTCTTCTTTCTAAGGCGCCTGAGAAGGTTCGGCATGGACTCCAGAATACTCACAAACTTCTACCGATGAACCATCAAGAGTATTCGGTCTGGCTGTATCACCACCTGGTATGGCAGCTGTAACGCTCTGGACCACAAAGCTCTGCAGAGGGTGGTGAGATCAGCACAGCGAATCACCAGGACTGAACTTCCGGCCATGCAGGACCTCTACAGACAGCGCTGTAGGAGGAAGACGCGGCAGATCCTCTCTGATCCCAGCCACCCCAGCCACAGACTTTTCACGCTCCTGCCATCAGGCAGGCGGTACAGGAGCACCAGCAGACACAGAGACAGTTTCTACCCACAAGCCATCAGGCTTCTGAACTGCTGACATTCTGCACACATCAATATATACTCACCACAACTACTGGACTCTTCACAATGTCACTTTAAATCCTCACTGCACAATTTTGCACCAAATTCTAAATATCTTACTGTATTGTTTTGCACTATTAATACTTGTAAATATTAAACTATCTTTTAATACTTGCAAATACTAAATTTTTAATAATGTTATTTTCTTATTATTGTACCCATTTTATTTTATTTAAATGTTTTTATTTATCTGTATACTTTTTTATATGTTCATGTAAAGCCGGGGGGAGCAGGAGTCTAAGAATTTCATTACGGGTAATGATGCTACATTGTTACCTGTATAGGACAATAAAACTTGAAACTTGAAACAAACAACCTCAACCACACCCAAAACTACAGCGCGGACCCTATACTTCCAAAAACTAATAAGGGAGAAATAAAAGCGCGAGATGCCTTAGTAGAGTTAATCGTTATGGAAACGTAAACCCATTAACATAGTCGAAGACTTCAGAAAATTAATGAAGATGGAATCCGACTACTCTGTCCACAAATGCTCCAGCATATTACATGCCCCGTCTCTGAAGTACAGCGATCTGGAAGACCAAAGTTTTACTCTCAATTAAAACTCACCTGCCTTAAGTTTCAGAACAGACTTTTGGACCTTGGGGAGTATGGAGTCGTACATGGCTGTCACATGGCACCTTATAACCCAGGAGCTGGTACTCTGTGCCTTAGTATTAGAAACCAAAGTAATGGAGGCAAGTCTTACAGGAGTCAGTACCGTGCAACACCTTGCAGAAGTGGTGGACACCTTCACCACTCCAAACTACAAGCAAATAGCTGTTGTTTACAACAATGACAGCAACATGAAGCTGTTCATGGAGATGCAGAAGAAAGTACTGGAGAAATGGGGCAATGTTCAAGGGGTCTACTGCTCAGGACACACTACAGCTGTGCATAAATACAGCTCCAAAATAGGACACAATACACTGCAAAGTGTCGGCTTCCAGGAATCTCATGGGACACAAGAAAGTGCAAAGGCTACAGCTGCCTTGAAAAAAGAAATAAAAGCAGCAGAATGTTGTAGAGCACAACCTCATACAAGACATCACTACTTGGTAGAAGTCTACATGTGAAATGCTTGACCGAGTGGTGAAGCCGCGATGGCCAGCAACAGCGGTTTTGGCAATACTTGAGTACTACTAAAGCTCCAAAGCCCAAAAAAAAAAAAAAAAAACCTGTATGCAGGACAGCCCTAATGCAAAACTTTTGCAAACTAGTCCTAGGATTTTTGTCTGACCTTCACCTGTTCAGGTCTGTGTGGTTTTCAGAGTATGACGCATTGCGCTGTCTCTATGCTCAGGACTGACTAAGCCAAACATTTCTTGGTTCTCGGCCAGAGATGGACAGTATCTTTTGGTTTAATTAAAGGTGTTAAATTTTTAAGGATTCCATTATTCTAGTATCGTTGTTTGCATTGTTATTTGTTACTGAATAAAAAACATTTTCCAAAAGGTTTGATGCATGTTTTCAATGCCTGAAATTAGGATCAACTTTGAAGTGAACCAAAAGAATTGAGACACGATGACTTGCACACAAGACATAATAAAATGATATAACTGCATATGCTGAGAATATACAATCATTCATCAGTGCTACTGGGTCAGAAAAATAGTTTAACTTCTTAAAAGCCAACAAATTAAACAGTTTTGCTGTTCGCTGCCCAAAGCCGCATGACAGGAGTTATGTTTCAACGTGAGAAAACATTCATCTCCTAGACAAATCATTAATTTTAGACCATGTTCTTATTCAACCCATCAAGTCGTTATATAAACCACTCATTATTTGACCAAAGTAGTGCAAAATAATATTTTCGCAGACTAGGACTGACAGACATATCATCACAAACGTGCGATACAGCTAGAAAACCAGATAGGGTCAAAAAACCCCAGCACAAGGAGGTTAGTATGGCTCGTTCAAACAGGAACTTCACATTTTCACTGTTTCTCACATTCCCATAAACCAATGATATTACTGACTTTAAAACATAAGTTATGTCATGAGTCTAGCAAGGTACTGTATTGTAAAAAGTTTCCATACTGTAGTGCTGTTTTCTCTATGCGCCACCATTTCAGGCAAATGAGTTTTTATGAAGTGATTTACCACAGTAGGTTTATAACACGGTTCAACTAATCCATAATAAAGTTTGTTGCCAACTAGGCACGTAACGATATATCGTGCATTGATAAACAGTGATACAAATTCATTATGATTCAAATCTTTTCAAATTTGAAATAAAAATGAATCACAATTCATCTAGAAGTTTTCTCCTAGCTGCAACTGTGGTTCAGACAGCACAATGTCAATGTGGGTGGAAGTAGCTCAGCTCTATTGCTGCAAAAACACATAAAAAGCAGGACTAAGATGGGGAAGAGTTTTTGTGCTCATTTACAGAAAGATTGAGCATGAAATCGGAGGTCTCTTTTTACTCGTTAAATTGAGGTAGTTGGGTTTTTGGTTTTTTTTCTTTTTAGCTTTTGTTCATTTCCTGTCTTCACTTCATCACTTTTTTTTTTAAATGTTTTAATTAAAAGTCTATTATAGTTTACTCCAACCTTTACAAATGTTTGCAAATAGTTATTGCTTTTTAATAAGATAAAACACAAATATATATTTTATATATATACTG
>JAQQZU010023542.1:0-15134 GCA_030068025.1 Parauchenoglanis punctatus | reverse complement strand
GAAGCTGGAGCCAATCCCAGCATCTTCGGGTGAGAGGCAGGGTACACCCTGGGCAGGTCGCCAGTCCACCACAGGGCTATCAATGGATATACATTTTTTAATCTAATTTATATGGACGGTCCACCATAGCCCTTCTGAATCAACTGCTACTTTATAAACAGTAATGTATTAAAACAAGCACATTAATATAAAGCTGTGATTTAAATTACAGCCAGCACTACTGTCAGAGGTGCTGTTGACCAATCAGAAAGCTGTATGGTGCATGTATTACATAGTGAGTAATATATTCACTCTCATACAGCCATGCTGTTAATAAGTCCCTCTTTTGTCACTTGACACACCTTCATACACACGTGCATACATTTTCTTTGTCACACTCCTCCTTGTCATCACCCCATCACACACATATTCAAATCATTAAGTTTCAGCCATAAAAAGCAATAATATTTTTGTATGCCAGGTAAATTTGATGGATCTATGCCACATCTAGTACAGCATGGCCACAGATGCATGGACAGCTGGACTTTTCTCAAAACACCATCTGTTCAGGATTTCTGTCTAAACAGCAAACGTTTCCACACAGAAAATTGGTGCCTAAATACACACTCTAACCCTAAGCCTAACCCTAACACACACATGCACACAGCTCTTCCACAGTGTGCTACTAATCGTATGCATTGAATTTATTCTGAAATCAATCTGAAGGAAAAACTGCATTTCAACTGGAGTGTTGCAGATAAAAATAACCTGTCGATCTCTCTTGATGGTGCATGCTTTATGCAATGCGCTTCTAACCCCCTGCTAGCAGTGTACTGATTAAGTCATCCTGTATAGATGTTTAGATTATTATGACAGATCGAAAAACATCTATTTATAGAGCTGGACACGAAACAGCGAAGCATATGATTTAGTTTTGTGTCTCCGCTGCTGCAGTTCATAAGCTGTACATGTAGGTCAACCATTTACTAAATTGAGAGTTTAGAAATGGAAAGTCAGGAAAAGACAGTTTTAGCTTAAACTTTTTCCTTCCCTAAATTTCTAATCAGTAAATGCATGAGAACTTTTTCAGCCCAATTTGCCCTTCTGTTCTATTTTATTATTATTATTATTATTATTTTATTTCATTACCAAAGCAAATAGTTAACAAACAGAAAGTATAAATTTTGCATTGATTTAACAGACAAACAGACTTACAGGTGTGAAAGTGACCTGCAAACAGACGTCCCGTGGAAGCTACACTTGCCGTTAGCCGCAGACTGTCATTACTTAAGCAGGTTTTACACCATGCAATTCCAGCAGTCTTTTACGATTACTTGTCACACTGTACGAGATGATCCTAATAAGAAATCTGTCACAAACTGTGTGATAAAATGTTCTTCATGTTATATTAAATGATAAATAGTTAGATAGTTACTACGTGCCATACTGGGTGCATAGCAACACAGTTCAGGTTTGTAGCTCTTCAGCTGGAAAGCATAAAAAATAGCTTCATGCTGTCATAATAGTAAATAAAATATACAAACAGAGCATTTGCATGCTAATTAGCTAGCTACACATCCAGAAGCTGTAATTATTTCCTCTATTTCTTTCCATGTCTTGTCCCTTTCCGTCGTAAGAACACATTATGCCAAAATTCAACCAACGTCTCTCCCTTGAAATCCAAGATCTTTTGTTTACATTTCTGCATTGCCATCACTGGGTTTGAAGCTGCTCTGTGAGGTTTGTATAATCATCTGCCATCTTCTTCTTGGTGGATTTAAGATGAGTGTCGGAGCAACGCACACACCCTGAGATTTTAAGCAAAATTTTCTGACAAGTGCCAGAACTTTGGTTACCGTCATCGGTCGCAGCTGCAATAAATCAGCTGCGTGAGAGTGTGACACAGTACATTCCAAACTCTCAACCAAAGATCATCCTTTGCAAGGTCTTATTGTGCTTGAAACAGCAAAATTGGGTTGAAAATCATACAGTGTAAACCCGGCTTTGACCAGCAAACGCTTGCATCAGCATTAAAATAGAGCCCCTAGAGCAAAACATCAAACCTTGATGGTAGCCCTTATGGACGTAAACAAAAGGACTGCTCACTGCTGCAAGGAGCAGAGATGCTGCTTAGAATTAAGTTAGCATGCAAAATAGTTACTCTCTGTAACCTTCATACATTCCTCTAAGGAGGTCTGCTCTCCAGCTCAGCTCGGAATCAGCAGCCGTCCTGCTCGCTTTGACATTGCAGCGAAAATCCCAGAGCACTTTTCAGATTAGCTCTTCCTACACGAAGTAAATAAAAACTCTTCTGGGACACAAGTATCTACTCTGAACTGTGTATTTCTGGTCAAGCTACATCCTTGAGCTGTGACACTATCACAAAGCATACAATAATCACTGCTATTGTGTGTTCAAACCTCTTGGGAATTAAGCAGGATTTAAGCCTTTGGCAATGGATTCCTAAAACTCTACAGCTCAGAAGCATGTGTGATGACCTAGTGCTACTGGGCAAGGCATTTCAAGGCATTCAGTGTGTCCAAGAAGCCAAAGATAGGGATGGGTTTTTATGTAACCACATTTTATTATGGCTTCAGAATGAATTGAAGATTCTCATCTGGAACAATATTAGGCACTTGCTGAATAGAAAAAGGGATGTGGATCAGGACTGGGATACCAAGGAACACACATAAAAAGAAGTTTTTACTTTTATGCAAGTGTGAGCATGTGGTCAGATATAAAAATCACAGTACTAAGAAAGGCCACAGTTAATTACATGATTGTACAGCGTTCATGCACTAATCCTTAGTAACTGCCTGGTCAGGGTCAAGGTGGTTTAAATTAGGCTGAAATTCTGTTCACGAAGAACCAAATTAATTTGTTAATTAAGAAATACTGCAGGTAGTCGAGTTGAGAATAATGTAGCTGAGCTCATCTAGTGTCATATGAAGCTTTTTTTTTTTTCTTTATCACAAGAGGCAAGTGAGCATCAGACACTATTGTGTTCTCCCAGTATCTGTGTGGGGGTTTGTGCTGGCGTGCCAGTAGATGAATTGGCTACACTAAATTGCCCCTGGGTGTGAAGAAATATGTGTGTGCATGGTGCCATGCAATGAACTGGCTTCCCATTCAGGATCGATTCCCACCTCATGTCCAGTGTTGCTGGGATTGGTCCCGGATCCAGCACTACCCTGAGCAGGATAAAGCGCTTACTAAAGAATGACTGAATGAATGAATCCATGCAAGAGATTTGAGAAATGAACCAAGCTGCTTCACTGCTCCATGATGCTTTGTCTCACAAATATATTATAGTGCAAATGAGCTATTTTAGTGCAATTAGCTTTGGACCTAACAAAGGGAGGTGGTGGCAGCTTTGGGAGGATACTAGCAAGCTGATTCAAGCAGACGTCAAGCACCACTATGAGACAGTATGAGGGGGTGGTGGATATTGATGGGGTTGGAGAGAGTGAGTGAGACTTGTCCAGTCTTTACAGCCTGGGGGTTCAACTGTATCAAATACTGGTCATAATTCATCTCACATTCTTATATCTCTTGCCAGATGTCAAGGGTATGAACAAGCTATATCGGGGTGGATATTGCGCTTAATTAGATTATGAGCCCTTTGAAAAATGCTTGTGGAATAAATGGCTGTGTCTGTACTGTCTTGGCCAATTGCTGGGAAGATTGCATTGAGCTCCTGAGCAGAGCGGTTGCCACAATGATGTATAGTGATCACTAATGTACAGTGGCTTGTGTTTATCTGGCTCACATTTTACTCTTATTGTTTTGCTAATAGCTCGATAAGTTATTAAACTAGCCACTAGGTTTGCCACGTCTGACACATCAGCCCTGATTATCTGCAGATTTGATGAATGTGTTGCTGTCATGACTGAAGGGACTTGGGACACATCTATGAAGGTCTCCAGTGTTTTCGCCTTCTCTGATGCTCTGTTAACTCCTGTTATACCACAGTACTCTTGTAATCTTGATTCTGATTCCTCAGAAAGTCTTGATTAATTTTCTAGACCAGCAGCTCCGACAGTAGTGGAGTACACTATCATCACTGTAGTAACAAAGAAAAAAATCTAATCTTTGATGTGGTGAGGTTTATTACATTTTCTGGAAAGAGTCTCCAGGGTCAGTGATTTGTAACATTTGTTTTCGGACATGGGGAAAGTCTTTCTTCTTGGTGTCTTATCAACTTCATGAGAAAGAGAAAAGAGAGGCTTGTGAGGGAATGACTCTTCTTAGCTGTGATAATGTAAGTGATAACAAGGAGTAACAAGTTTTTTGGATGTTCCACAACACTGACTGTAACTATATGTGGTTAAACATATCCCTAACGTGTCATCATAAATATGTAAAAGCTTGTTGGTGTTGGAAAAATTGCTCTAATGTTAGAATAATGAAACACTTTAAGATATACAGTTATTGGAAAATAACCAATTTCTGGGTGCTTCAAGTATCATACCATGCCTATGTTTTATTACATACATAATGCACAGTTTGTTCATGAAATAAATGTACAGTAACACAAAAATGTTTATTACATTTGTCTTTGAGAGAAGAGAGAAGGAAATGCAAAAGCATCATATAATACAGTATATTTAGAGGAAAATCAAATATGCAGCACAACCTCTTAATACTAATGTTTAAACTTAATAAGACTCTCATATTCTGACTTTTGAAAGATTTTGAAGGGTTTTTTTTTTAAGTTATGGA
Organism: Parauchenoglanis punctatus; assembly: GCA_030068025.1. Classification (NCBI taxonomy): domain Eukaryota; kingdom Metazoa; phylum Chordata; class Actinopteri; order Siluriformes; family Auchenoglanididae; genus Parauchenoglanis; species Parauchenoglanis punctatus. Next base: position 10,433 of record JAQQZU010023542.1, on the reverse strand, counting down.
GTATAATTTCCTGCCCTGGTATGGTGGAGGTTCAGGAGAGTGTAGACAACCCGAATAATATGAAATGATTCACAAATGCACATCACATCAGATTGAGACTAGAAGTGTGAATCAGGACTGGAATCCCAAGGAACACACAGGAATATTTTTTTAATTTTAGGCAAGTGTGAGCAAGTGGTCAGATATGAAGAAGACTAAGAAAAGTCATGGTCATTAACATTAGCATGAATTCATGCATTCATCCTTAGTAACTGCCTGGTCAGGGTCAAGGTGGTTTAAATTAGGCTACCAATTTGTTTATATTGTTGAAAGGAAAACAGATAACTTCATTAAAATTATTGTTCATAAGCATGAAGAAGACTTCAATTCTTCTTAGAAAAGATGAAATGATGTCAACTTGATGCCAATCCCAATAATCAAGTCTTGTACTGAGTAAATTACATGAAAACTTTTTTTTTGTACACTGATTACTTTTGATTTGATGACTTTTCTACTTTTTTTAATTGTTATTTTATGGCCTAGACTACTCTATATTGCCAATATGATGATATTTGTTATATTCACTCCTTCTGCTAATCATTAGGGGCATACAGTATTTATGAACTCCTTGAAAAATAACTCATCAACTTAATTTTTTTAAATCTCTCTCTCTCTCTCTCTCTCTCTCATTAAAAATAATTGAAATGCTTATAATGAAATTTGGGAACTCCAGAAACAACATTCAACAGTTTTAAGCAGAACCTCTAGCACACTTACTCCCTGTCGTGGTTTGATCTGACACTTCCCCGTTCCTAGAAGCTGAGACCCGAATGCTAATGACAGCAGAGAAATATTTATGATGATCAAAGCACAACATTCTTGCACAGCCATGGAATTTTCCCTGGAGCTGGTGCAGCATTGTGCACTTTCTTATTTGCATTTATACCTCGTTTTTTTTCCCTCCCTATTCAGCTGAAATTGTCTGGAAAAACTTGATAAGCCTGAAACATGCCTAACCTAAAACCTAGCAAGCGAAGCTCCTGCACTTTAATCAGAAACGAGTGACCAAACCACTGAACGTCACCTCACGCTGTGATGGACAGGAACTAAATTACATTCTGCACTTCATCCACATTTCATCTGTGGGTCACTCGTAAGGACAGATTTCATCTCTACAATAATAAAAGATTGCTAGATAAAGAACAGACATAAACAAATTGGCTGTGGGGCAGGTCTGAAAGCAGGTCTGACAAGGCCAATCACACGTTTGTATTAACACACTCATGCTAAAACATTATTGTTTCCATAGTAACAGCTCATACACAGGATCTTGTATGTTGGCTCTTTCACATAATCTGAGGCTAATAATAAACAGATTGAAATGTGGTGTTATTTAAAAAAGAAATATGTGTAATCATTGATATGGTGAAGATTTCTGTAAGCAGGCATTTATTTAACATTTATGGAAGGAGTCTCCAGTTCCAGCGCAATCAGAGCTGTTCCTTCATGCTTTCTATTATGAAAAAGTCTAAGGAGGAGATTGTGTTTTGCTATCAGTTCCCGTTTATCACACTGTAGGTTCAATAATATCAAATACAATGACAGTAACTTCCATCCATTATCTTCACCGCTTATCTGCAAGGGTTGTGGGGAAGCTGGAGCTAACACAGAGATGAACAGCCATTCACACCTATAGGAAATTCAGAATAGCAAATTGACCTAATCTGCAGCTCTTTGGACTATGGGACTCTTTGGACTATGGGAGGATACTGTAACAATAACACTGTTTTTTATAAAAAAAAAAAATAAATAAAAAAAAAAAATGTTGGAGGTTGTCGTGGACATACAGTATTTTACATAATTTTACATAACACCCATAAACAGCTGTGCCATTACCACCCATTATTTTTCCTCTCACTTGAAATTAATAAAACAAAAAAAAATGTTACGTTACTGAAGAACCAAAATTCTCTGTCCTAAAGATTATGGAAAATTTATTGAAACATCTCTGATTGTTACAAAGTGCGGACATGGGACACCCCTTGTATAAACTTCTCCTCAACAAAAGCTTCACCAGATCCTCAATTATACAGTTTTATTTGTTAAATAATGTTTTTTAATCAGTTTATTATTAGCCTTACATAATGTGGCATGTCTGGCATTCAAGTCCATGTGAATTAGCAGTTACTATAGAAACATTAACTTGCTATACTTATTTTCTTACTGTAGAAACAGTGCATTAATATAAACCTGTGATTTGAGTTGCAGACAGGACTATTCTGAAAGCTGCTGTTATAGGAAATGAACCGGCACCTTCTGACCAACACACTGGATAAGATGCAGTCCATTGCTCCCAACTTCTTTTTATGTACCGTATGTTTGAAAACAATTAATTCACCGAATTTACTGATAGAAATGTGGTGTTTTTAGCCATGAGGATGAAACACACACCAAAGCAGCAGAGCCATAATAACCACTTTGCTGAATGTCAATTAGAGTAGACATACGGGAAATTTATTGACTTACATAGTGGAGCCCCATTAACCTGTCAGTTCTTGAGGATGTTCAGCAGGATCCAGTTGAGGTAAACTTTAGATGGACAGCACCATCCTTTAAAAAATCATTTCCACATCCCTACTTCCTGCATCATCTGAGGAAACAGAGCATTAGTACATGTACTTGAGTGGCACACCAGCTCCGATTTGGAAACATCAACACGAGAACTAGTGTCTGTTTTGTTATTTATTCCTCAGGATTATTTTAAATCTTAGTTGAAGTTTGAACCATTTTCTCACTCCTTATGTATGGAAAATCATCTTTTTCCTCCTTCCATAAATGCTAAATAAAGATCTCCACAGGTGATTATGCTCTTTTTTTATTTATAATTCATGAATATATAATTATAATGTATAATAATATATGTACAGTATAGAAGTAGTCTACATTACATGGTGGACGGTAAAGTGTTCACACAGTTTATTTAAAAAAAACAAAAAAAAACAATAAGTCTGTGGATTTAATTATATGTAATAGGCCCAAAAAATTTTTTTTTAATGTATATTTTGAAATATTTAACAAATAAACGCATATTTTTAGAAACATTCCCACAGATATCCTGTTATTATGCCCCAGACCGCAGTAGGTCTTCGGGCGAATGGTTGAGAAACACTATTCCAATTACAATTCTCTGTGTAAATTGTTACTATAGAAACAATAACATATTAGAACAAGTTTATTAATATAAACCTGTGATTTGTCTTCCAGCTAGAACTATCAAAGCTGCTGTTATAGAAAGTTACTCAACACCTTCTGACCAATCAGAATTGAGAACATAACAGCGCTATGGTATGAATTTTATTCTACCATACATCTTCGTTCTTTAATCACTATTGGATTATTTCTAGAGTGCTCCAGATAATTTATCGAGTATCAGATGTTTTTAGTGGCATTTTAAGGCATTTTGCATTTGAAACACTCTATATAATAGTAAAAGCTTATTTTTAGGCCTGATAGAAATTTTTGGAAAGGTTTATGAGGCAGCTGAGAGCTTAATGCAATTTGCAGCACATAGGAATAATAAAACTGTGTGTTTCTGTGTGCTCCTTTCCCCACAATAATGCATTAGTGATCACTGGGAATTCCATGTGCTTTATATGCCACCCTCAGGAGGTGGTTTATACCATGGACAAATTGCATTTTAATTGCAGCCTATCAATATGCTCTCGAGTGAATCCAAATTCACATTTGCAATCCTTTAAAAGTGAACACTGGTACGTGTGACCATTAAGGAAATTTGTTCCATAATGAAGGCATTATATGCAGTGTACACATAATATCACCTCTAATATATTTAATGATTTGATAATGTTCGTTGATAACGCATCAGGAGAGGCAAACTGCATTTTACTGCATGGTGGCACATTCAGATAGGGCTAAAATTATTTGTACATTAAGATATCTTTCTTTCACTCTTTGTTCTGAGTGGTGAAGAGGTGCTGGGTAAGCCTTCTTTTTCTGCGGATAATCAATCCTTAAAAATTGTTAGATAATATGGGATTCAAACATTTGCATTTTTTTATTGAATCCGATTTTTATTTATATAACACTTTTAACAACAGACAGACTTTGTTCACACCTGGTATTTAAATGCTTCCTGGGTGATCCGATCATAAGTGGTCAGCCTTAAGTACAGGTCTGAACAAAGTCCGATATATCTCAGAGGCGATTATATTCTATATCCACTCAACGCATCTTTGGAGGTGGTTTTGGAACCACATAACCATTGTAGTGTGAGCACAAAATCTCCCTGATGTGTCCTGGAGAGCAATAAAGGACTTCCTAATTAATGGTCTTGCTGGAAAATGCATAATTGTTTGTAAATCATGCTGAACGGTAGAGTTCTCCATTACTAGACTAATGGATAAAGGCTAATGATGCTAACAGCAGAGACGCAAGCAGCTACTTTTTGTAGCTTCTGCCGTTGTCTCATCGCTTGTTCTTTTATAAGATTTGTTAGCACACCATGCAACGAAACAGCCCATACAGACACTGTGTAGGTGTACACTATCCAAAGTGTAAGACTGGTTGGTCTGAAAGCAGCTATTATGATGAAAATCAGAGAGTGTACAGCAGCCTTTCGATATACCATCCAGAGACACTGGGAGCTTTGGGCAGATTCTACCAGATGCTCTGTACAGTAAACAGGAAGTACAGAGCTTTGTTTCAGTTCATGTTTATCTAGTTGAAATGTAATGAAACTTAGTGGCAGAAGGTCTCTGTACACTGCAACATAGCAAAAGAACAGTGCTTATCTTGTAAAGAGCTGCCTCAGCATTTTAAGTCATACCACATGGGTATTTGTGCTACTCTGGGAATCTGTGCTGTTTTAGAAGCTTGCTTATGTTGAGTAGGTCAATTTTGATCCCAGTGACTTTGCTAAAATGAATTCTAGACACGTTACATGGGGGATATAAGTGAATTGGTCTCTTGTGCTCTGACCTGGCATTTTGAAATTCACTGATATCCCTCGTGTACTCTAGAATTTCCTTTAGCAAGGACTCTGTCATTAAAATTTACCTATGCTACATGATCAAACCTCCAATAGAGCACCGATTCCCATGGGAGAAATCATATGGCTTAAGCTGCAGATGTAGCTCTTCACATTATCTACTAATTCTTGCTTTTTACCCAAATTTTATCCCACTGTATTCAAACTTTTTGAATCTGTATACACACAGTACATCTGTCTCACAATGAATTTATGAATTTGAACAATGTGACACTTTGACTTGACACGTGACACATTCGACAATGTGATTTTGTTCAATTTCAAGTGGTTCTAGTTAAGGTTTTGAGAAAATGTTAAACCTGTTCCTTAGCCTTAACCAGAACCAATCATGTGATATTCATTTGCAAATGTGAGACAATGTTAGAATAATACTTTTCTCTTTCTTACAATTCACTCCAAAATTATTAGCACCCTACAAGATAAGAGCTAGGTGTCAGAGCTGCTGTTGGTGAAAATGAATACCCCCTGACCAATCAGATTCGAGAATTCCACAGTGCAGTGACATACAATCATTACACAAACTGTTAGGAAACCAAACAATGATACATATGAGACAAAAGTGAAAGAGGTTCATAATCTTCAAAAGTTAAATGCACATTGCAATTGTAATTTATGGAACTGAAATTGCCATTATATATCATGAATCTACACAAAATAACCTATAATATTGATCTGGAGAGAATTCAAGGTAGTTGGTAAAATAATTTATGAATAATAAATTGTAAGATTTGTGACTGCATTCACCCCACAGTTTTCAACCCACCTTATAAATTGTAAAAGTTGTAATGCTACCACCACCATGGTTCACTGGAGGCATCAGTGACCAGTTCCCGGTGCGAGCAGCAATGGATTCTGCCAAATGTAGCTTTTTGTAGACAAAAAGTTCAATCAGACCAGAGAACCTGTTTCCACAGATTTGCAGAATCTCCAACATGCCTTTTGGCAAACTTCAGACATGATTTTATATGCATTGTGGAACATCCAGACTTTCTCATGAATATCTCCCATCTGAGATGTGAATCTCTCCAGCTCTGTCAGAGTTACCTGTTTCGGTTGTTTCCCTGATTAATGTCCTCCTTTCCTTTTTGGTGGATGGCCTTTTCTAGGCGAAGTACTTGTGCCACATTCTTTCCATTTTTACTAATGGATTTAATGGCAATCTTCAGGCCGTTTTAGCTCCAGGTAGTAACATTACAAGGTTTTACAATTACAATGGAAAGGTTTTAAGGGTTATAAATACAGATGCAAGCCTCTGTCTGTCTTACACAATATCTAAATGTGATTATATATGACTCTCCTAGAAATTATTACTAATACCTATTTTGAGTGCAGTGCTGTGTTTTATAATGAAACGAAAGTCTCAGTAAATTTTCTGAAAAGAGTCTGAGATCTCTATCAACTAAAATGTACGGCCATTACCATCTGTTTTTTTTTCACAATTCCCATAAAATGTTGTGATGCTTTGTTTACAATTGTAGGCACCGATAATGGAGTTGTACCAGTGGATTATGGACATCACTTATATTATTTAAACTGGCAGGAACATTTCTAGGAATGAGAGAGAGCGTGCGAGATGAACGCAGTGGGATATCAACTGCATAACTCCTCTTCTGTCACATTAGCACTCTGTATTGCATGATTGTGATTGAGGTATCAAATGGGAAGGTGGAAATTAAGCATTTAAAATAGCATCAGGCCTTAACAACACAGGACTCATCACTTCCCCATGTTTGGATTGGTGTTTGTCACATGTTCTTAAGAATAATATGAGGCTATGGTTACATGGCAAGTATACAGTGTATGTGGGTTTCATCAGGGTTTGGTTTCCTTCCACTTCCAGTAGGTGGATTGGCTATACCAAATACAGGCAATATTCCCATCTCGATCTCAGTGTTCCTGGAACATGCTCTGCTTTTCAGACACAGAACGAATAATGAATTTTTGGCATTTGTTAAAATGAGTATTATGCAATCTGGGACATAATGGACCATTTTCTTTAGCTCTGTTTATGTTGGTTGCTGCAAAATGCTGATAGTAATGAGCTCATCATGCTGAGCTTTATGTTTAAGATGTTTTGTACAGTATATATATATATATATATATATATATATATATATATTATATGTGGAACATGATTAAAAAACAGTGGCTTAAAGGTCCACTATGTAGGATCTATTAACAGAAATGGAGTATATATTCCATAATATACTTATGGACTGTATGACTATGTTTTCATTAGTGTATAATTACCTGTAACTATGATTCATCGTGTTTTGTAAGCTTAGAATGAGACCTTTATATCTACATAGGGAGCGGGTCCACCTCTACAGAGCCACCATGTTGTGCCGCTACAGTAACCCAGAAGAGACAAACCTCTAGAAACCGCCTTCCATCTTTAGTGTTTTTAAAAGTGGAAGCAGGAGAAATGGAGAATCATATGTGTTATTTAGCAGAGAAAAAGCAAGGGAGCGTAAAGGTAAGTACTTGGAAGCATGTTACAGGCTACCTTTAAGCTGTGGCCTTGGGAAATATGCTTAATTCACTGAGAAAAACCCAGTTGGACAAATGCTTTCTGGACCAGAATGTTTGTTTTTGGATACACCTCCTGTCAGTGATTTTATAGACACTCTACAGGCCACCGTAGAGCCCAGGGGCAGAGCTGTGTGAACATGGGCAGTAACCATCCAAATGTCAAACCCACCTAACCTTTAGAGGCCAAATCTTGGGGGGAAGAGGACTAATTTTACCTAATGCACCTTTAATTTCATTGTAGGAAGATACTGTAGTAGCCTCCCTTGATATTTTTGCACAGAGCAACGTTTGCTGTCTGCTTTTCTTCAATCATTAATTGTGAAACACTGTCATGTCCACTTGAACAGCACCGTACACATAACTTTATATGGTATGGGATGTTGGTATCTTCTAGCCGATACTGTTATTTTTTTTACATGTATGAGTGAACATAAATGAGCATGGTATTAGACTGCTGTACGTGGAAAACAAAGCTTGCTAACTATTAGTGAGAAAATGAAAAAAATAATTCCAAAGATGGTTTCAAATGCTTCACTGTGTTGTTGTCTTGCTCTAAGTTATATTCAAGGTAAATCATGTTTCATGCAGCTCTTCAGTCTCAACATCTAAATGATTATATAGTCCTGGAGTGCCATGTTTGTACAGCTTGTACTCACTACCTGTATAAATCCATGCACTCTCCGAGTCTGAAATGGACAATTCATATTATTTTAATAGAAGCTTAGGTCTGTTCAGCATCTCTTTGTGATCCTCTCAAATCCCATTACAGCATGTGCACGTCTCCGCTATAACAATCATAAAACCTGATTGCTAGGGAGTTTGGACAGGAGAGCTCTGATTGCTTTCTCAGTTTACTCGGTCCAAGAGCTTTTTGAAGCACATCCACACAAATTATATCAGCAGGTAGACGAGACTTATCTCAACTCTTTATTGGGTTAGTCGTCCATTCATGTTTTCTTTCAGATTAAAATGTCAGATAAAATCTAGTGTGGCTTTCATAAATGCAGGTTCATCATCATATATAGGCATCACGTGCTTATTTATTAGGAGTTCAGCAAAAAAAAGTGAACCCTGTTCACCCTAAAAAGAAAAAATAGGGTAAAAAAAAAAAGAAAAACCCTAAAACAATCCAGCTGCACATTCCAGGCATTACCAGAAAATAATGTCATGAGAGATGAATAAATATAGACCGAACAAAAATGCTGTGTGGAAACAGATTCTGATTTCTAAGGCTAATCCTAAAATATAGTAGAAAAAAAAATGGAGACATTCATCTGATGTCTGGAACACGGTAATATGGAATCAAAATATTGACTCTGCTGAACATCATTACAGCACAACTGTGGTGCAAAACATGTTATGCGACATCGACTAACATTAACAATGATGTTAATAAAAGGTGTATATAATAAGCTGCACTGTATGTGTGTTTTGCATCCACAAAGCTTTCATTTCAATGATGTTGATATGCTGATGGTGAGCCTTGATCTTCAACCTTCTTTTCATGCTCAATCTTTTCCACATTTAGCATACAGTATAGCAGTTGTTTTAAGCAGTTGGGGCAGTGGTAGCCAAAGGGCAGCATTACACACTCGAGGGAAGAGAGGGTATTCCATTCTAGTTTCTCTCTTGGGCAGATACATGATAAAATGGGTTAGGTATTTGATCAGCTGTGTCTGAGCTTCTGTTTTGCATCAGTTTTAACAGCCTGAATTCCAGCCTGCACCACAATCACCGCTGCTGCTGAACTGCACTCCTGCCTTACATTCTTAGTGTTGAAATATTCACATGGCAGGCTATCAACACTCTCCATCAGGATGGGTTAGTTCCATGAATTCAGTGAATCAGCAGCAGACACTAAAATATAACGGAGTCTCTAAGGACCTTCAAGCTCTGCTCTTCATCACACTTTTGCATTGTTGAATTTTCTCATACCTGCTGCCAGATCCTGTCCTCTGCATTCCAGTACAGTAAAGGTGTTCAATCACACTGGGCTTGTTTCTGTTCCTGCTTCAACAACACGATAACATGTGCTTACTTTTAACTCAATATGGGCTTGAGCAGACGATTTTACTGCAACAGTGAAGCTAAGGAGCTTACCTTCTTAAGTCATACCTGTTATTCGATTCACTTCCTACTGTGACAATGCAGCATCAAAGGTAGGTAATCAACAGGAAGTAGTATTCCTATAATCTGTGAGTCAAGCTTCATGCATTGCTATGAGATTATGATGTAGTTAGGGTTTGTTTAAAACGCTACCGTCCTGAGGAATTAGGGCATTGGTCATCCGTTGATCATCACTGTATTGAGGTCTGGCAGAAAAAACATCTCACCATCTTGCCCTGAGTTACAAGAAGTCCTGATGAGTGCAAAAGGTTATTTTAAAAACTTTGGAAAATAAATTATGCTCATCTCCGTGTCCACAGAGCCAGAACTGCTGCACTGACAATGGATCATGTGTTTGTTCAATTGGTATAGGCTAGCACAATAAGAATAGTTGAAATATGTCAACAGTAGAATTACCATCACTCAAGTTGTGCATCAATGCATGTTCATTGTTGGTTTTAGATTTAACAATTAAGGATTAAGGATCCTTATTAATCCAATTAATAATTATTTAGCATCTTCCTCAACTCCTTGGCAAGACAAGAATGAGAATCGGATAAACATTATGAGAAGGTACATAACAGGGATATACACTACCGGTCAAAAGTTTGGGGTCACCTTCTAATTCAATTACTTCTTTATTTTTATGACTTTAAAAGAGACTGGATAAAGATGGACTGTTGTTTCTCTTTACTTAGTCGAGCGGTTGTTGACATAAAAGGTTATTAGTGGAATTTCTTTCCTTCTT
>JAQQZU010023541.1:0-15136 GCA_030068025.1 Parauchenoglanis punctatus | reverse complement strand
GCCTTGTGTATTTCAGCAGGACAATGCAAAACCACATACTGCAGCCATTACAACAGCATGGCTTCATTGGAGAAGAGCCCGGGTGCTGACTTGGCCTGCCTGCAGTCCAGATCTTTCACCTATAGAGAACATTTGGTGCATCATTAAATGAAAAATTCATCAAAGACGACCACGAACTCTTCAGCAGCTGGAAACCTATATCGGGCAAGAATGGGACCAAATTCCAACACCCAAAGTCCAGAAACTCATAACCTCAATGCCCAGACGTCTTCAAACTGTTTTTAAAAGAAGAGGAGATGCTACACCATGGTTAACACCAATTTTTTTTCTTTTTTTTTTTTTTACTACTTTGCAATTCTGATGCAAATGTTCAATTTATTTACTACTGCTTTTGTGCCAATGTTTGTCACTCCTTTGTGTACCTGGAGTGTACATCTGTTTTTTTATTATACTTTATTCTACTTTATTGTTTTTAATTTTTGCTGCTATTTGTTTGTCCACTTTCTGCTGTGGTCATGCAAATTTCCCACTTGTGGGACTAATGAAGGTTTATCTCATCTTATCTTATCTTAACATGCCCCTGTCCCAACTATTTTGAGACCTGTAGCAAGCATCAAATTTGAAATGAGCTCAATTTGTGCATAAAATTGTAAAATTTCTCAGTTTAAACATTTGTTATCCATGTTCTGTTGTGAATAAAATATTCTCATGTGATTTGAGTGTCTTTGTTTTCATTTTATTCAAATTTAAAGAACGTCCCAACTTTTCTGGAATTCAGGTTGTAAATAAACAATACATAGATGTTACAAAATGCATGCAAAGATTACTTGTTTCTCTGATTACTTACCAGCATGCTACAGTTTGCAAAATTGCAAGCTTTGCATGTTCAGTGCCAAATTAAGAAAAACTGTAACTTACATAAGCACAAAATATATTTGCAAATAGTTTCTGCTATTTAATATAACATTCTTTGTGAAACCTTTGTGCAGTGTCACTCGCCATCTCCGCTAATACATGCCATATATAATTTATAAGTGTTCACAACCATCAACTGATGGTCTCTTAGTTATTGGAGTCATCCTGTAATAATGTATAATGCTGTATAACAGCTCAAATTGTCAATATTACATAACATTTCCAACAGGTTTGGCATGTCGTACTAAATGTTTAGTCTGAAATTTGTTTTGGCGTATGATGGTTTATAGCCTTCTTCAGACACTGCCAATCTGCACGTACTTTCAGAAGCCTCTTTTCTATATCGTAAGTGAGAGCAGTTTTCCTGTCTTCTGCCAGAAACCTAGGACTCCTAAAACGGTTATGCAAGTTCTTCCTCGAGAGTCATTTTCGGTCTTTTTCTATGATAGAAAAACACTGACAATGATTCACGAAGTGATGGAAGTTTGCTCTGTTGAACAATTCTTTCGTACATAGGACCAGTTAACCAGATGGGGAGATTCTGATCTCGTCTACCATATCTGAATTCTGTGAACCCGGGAGCGATTGTCCTTCCTCCCTACTCCCCCACTGGTCTTCACTCACACTGCGCTTAACAGTCCGCTCCTGGGGGCACTTGTATCATCACGATGCAACTTTTATTTATGTTTATATGAACAGCACTCTCTCTCAGCATGATGGCGACTGTTTTTACATTGTGGATTATTTTAGGCGTGGTGACACATGGCCCTCTCACATGCCATACTGATTAATAAATTATGCAACATGGTGATTTTTTTAAGTAAATCCTGCAAGATTTTTACAGAAGCAGCTGACTTTGCAGGAGGAATTTGCAGCTTCACTTGCCATCTACAATCCATGTTCATTAATAAGGTGAGAGCCAGACCAATTATTAACCCTAATATTCTCCAATAAATTGTGAAAAAAGTGCATGTAATGGCTTTTGAGTTCTGATCTTGGGCACAGTTAGTGGTGATCACACTGTTCATGAACTCAGCTTATCTGACCTATCACACTTTTCAGCTGACCTGGTCTTTTGGGGTCAAACGCTCCTGGGAGTGTTTTGGATCACCTAGTGTGAGTACGCCCTTAACCTCTTATGGACCACGCCCAACATGCCGAGCATTCTGGATGAAGTTGAAATATTTCTCCATGAGCCTGAAATAGTTGATCTGTGCATATCAGCAGGGGCAACAGGGCGACCGCAACGTAGCTGGAAACGTCAGCCAGCCAGTGTTTTCCTGGCAGTCCACCTGATAAGGGGGGCTCACGATCATTTTATCAGATCCAGTGGCAGAAACTCATATAAGTGGGTCTGCAAATACTCATGTGCTGGCATATCCACCTCATTGGAGCATCTCGATCATTCAGGGAATGGAACAGGGCTGTAAATTGCCAGTAGGCGAGTAGGATTGCGTATTGATCACATTTTTTCCGATACTGGTACTAAAACAATACTTTTAAAATGGTGCCGGTGCTTGATGCACTAGTTTATTTGAATGCACAAAATTAAGTATATGTACACTATATGGACATGTGTCAAATAGTGACAAATGTTGGGTGAGGAGTCCAAGGGTCCTGTTGGCATTCCGGTTCATCCCAAATTTGTTCAGTGGAGTTGAGATCAGGGCTCTGTGCAAGCCACTCAAATTTCTCCACACCAACTTTAGCAAAGTGTGGAGTCTTCATGGAGCTCACTTTGTGCACAGGGACATTATCATGCTGGAACAGCGTTTGGCCCCTTAGGTCCAGTGAAGGGAAATTGTAATGCTACCGTATACAATGAAATCCTAAGCTATTGTGTTTTTCCAACTTTGTGGCAACAGTTTTGGGAAGGACCACACACTGGTCTCACGGCCAGGTGTCCTTAAACCTTTGTCCATATAGAATCGATCTATAATCACTCATTTAAAAAACTATGATTAATAAAATATATGCTATAGGCTAAAAATAAATGTTTACTACTATACTGTATATACTGTACTGTATACTGTAATGTAATATTGCACTTCTAGTGAGACTTATGCCCCACTACTACAACATTTAGAAGGTGGAAATCTAAATCCCTGGTATTTTAGTCATTGTTTTTGCTGTAGATCTTCTTTAGGACTTGTGCTATTGTACTTGTAGTGAGTCTTACATCCCACTGTTCTAAATCCATACTGTATCCTAATATTGCAGTCTATGATATTCTGTGAAGTAGGCAATTATCATCCTGTTGGAAGCTTTTATATAGTTATCCATGTCAGGCAATTTTTAGACAGTCCTTTACTTTCGCCATTACTATAAAAGTATGGTGACGCTTGCAGTGTACATAACCTGGTGTTCCCTAAGCTCTCAATAGACACTTTCAGACCAGAGCTTTTTTGTAGTTTTTAGGACTGTTGGAGGGAGTACCCCCTTTTTTGTGTGTTTGTACTGCAGAAATTGAGGAAGATCACAGTTCTTAGAATATTGTTTTGAGAGACGTTTTTTTAGCTCCTACTTCAGGGCAGGTAGTCTCCGAGCAAGGGAATTGGGGGGAAAAAAAACAACTCATGGACAAATGGCCTGACAGTGAATTCCAGGTTTTATTAAGCCTTATGCAATGGAGGAATTACAACATGGTTTTGACAAGTCTAAGCAATATATAAAAATCTTTTTTTTTTTTTTTTTTTTTTTTTTTTTTTTTTTAAAAAGTTTTCTGTCCGCACTTCCTGGTTTCCCCCATTCTACGACACAGTGGAATGAACCATTTCTAGAAACATGCCAACAAAACATGACATATGTAAATGGACAAGTTCATATCCTAATGCTGACAGTTTGCTGTTTTTATAGCTGCACAAGAACACTGATGAACAAGACACACAATCATATTAAAACAAGCAATAAACTAGTGACGTTGCTATACCAACCATCAGTCAGCTCACGTCACTTAGCCTTCCTACTGACGGTGCAAATGCAAACAGAAAAAAGTCATTGAAATTGTGTAGTTGTCTGGTCAGCTCCCCAGTTCCTCTCAATACGTGAAAGTGTTTCAGTATCAGGGACAACATGAGGAGTTTTAAGGCGTACTTGCACTAGGTGATCCGACCCGATCCCAGTAGTGTTTTACTCCTAAAGACCAACCAATTGATCATTGTGATCACTCTGTACTGCTCCTGGAGGAGGGTCACTTGGACTGCTTGTAAGGGTTGCCCTCAGGAGTGGATCGGTTGGGTTTATGCATAGTGCACTGACCTTGAACACCATCACATGCACTTTTCAATTCACTGGGGAGAATATTACAGTTAATAACGGGTCTGGCTCTCGCCTTGTTTGGTGCTTATGCCATCAGACCCAAAAAGTCTGAGGTAAACTTCATTTTTCACCACTTCTCTCCTGCAGAAAGGATATATGACCAAAGGAAAAGCCTGCACTCTGTCTGCAGGGTCGGTATCCCCTGAATATGATGGCGTTCGGAGGCATACTTATGAATAGTGCATTATGAGTAGGGGTCAGTAAACTCTTTTACCAGTTTATGACGAAGCCCAGTGCACTCAGGTGACTCTAAGAACAGTCTTGTGTGCAGTTGTGCTTCTTGATACGATTGTCTTGCTAATGGCCAATTGGCGTTGCCAAACAAATCCCCTTTTTTCTGCACTGCCACATTGGTACAATTCACCAAACTCTGTGAACTCTCAGAAAGACCGGAAGGGAGCACTAAGTATTGGTAGGTCAGGCACTGAAATGCAGGCTTTACTACTTTCTGTACTTTCCCAGCTATTTGTTCAGCATTCAAAGGTCTAATATTGGCTTCTGGCCTCCTCCTTTCTTTAAGTTCAGAAAATACCTTGAAAAGAACCAGCAGTGGCTTTCCTTACAAGGTACAGCCCTTATTGCACACTTGCTTTGTAGGTAAATGATTTTCTCCTGCAAAAGACAAGCGACTTCGCTCTAGCCTGTGCTTGCACTTGCATATTGTTATACTGTGGCTGTTTGACAGTGAATTGGAGTTGGGAGCCTTTGACGTGGCGTCACTCACATTTGTCAACATTGAATTTGCTCTGACAGAAGGCCAACAGCATTTTAACATTATTGGTATGCCTTCCAGAGGCTGGAATTAAGCCAGTACAGTGGGAATGTCCCATTTGGAACAAGTTCAGGCACTAAGCATTTTCGGAACAGAGCTATCCTGGAATATAGCAAGGCTTGTGCCCCCTTTCTGAGGGCAGTGAGCTAGATGGCCCACCACTTCTTTCCTTGTTGTGTAATGGGGTCAAGGGGAGGCTGGTTTTCTTGTTACATTGGGGTTGAAGGACTTCTTAGCCCATGTGCCCATAGGCTCTGAAGGCCAGTTAGGCCCTTAGTGGAGACTTGCAGTGGTGGCTGTTGCCTGGGATCTGGTAGGCTGGTGGATGGGCTACAGCCGGAGTTAACATCTGCCAAGGTGTCTGGAAGAGGGTGGTTTTTTGCTTCTTGAGTAGGTATCAAAGTTAGACTGCTTTGCTCTGCCTCCTCTCACACTGCTTTTGCATTGTGGCCACTGCTGGTCCACAAAAACTGACCCTCCCAGGATGGGGCTCTTTGCAGAAAATGGAGTGTTTCATGAATGGGTGGCTTCCATTGGGCATTCTGGAAAAATTGGGAGAAAGTTGCCTTGCTCAAAGAAATTCAGTTAGATCTTCTAGCTCATTTAACAATGGACATTGTCACAAAATAGCAAGAGTAAAAAACCTTGAGAGGAACTAGACTCAAAAGGGAACCCATCCTTTTTCCGTGACCCTGGATTGTGTGTTTATGAATAATTTCTCTTCTATAAATGTGTACTATTGTCAAATAATGCTAATTGTGTTAAGTGGTTCTTTGAATATGAGCATCGCTAGAGTTTTAACCTTATAGCTTTAACTTGAAAATGAAGTTGTCAGCTGCTCAATGATGGTGTCTTGAGTGTAAACTTTAACAATTACACACTTTACATTCTCTTTCTTTTAGTTGATTCCCTTGTAAACACTAGAGTTGGGAACCAGAACTTGGTTCCAAATTGGAATGCTGAGTACCAGGACCCAGAAATTCATTTTTTATGGGTACTAGTTATTGGGCTCTAAATGTGATGATAAAGGTTAGGCCCAATATATGACTGCCTCACATCAACACAACAGTGTCTATATTTGTTTGGACACAAGATAGCATGCATGGCTAACGTCACACTGGTAACCATGCTGGACACACATCCTCATTTCATTTGTCCCGTGGGAACTTGGGGAAAAATAATATTGCAATGGCTGGTAGAACTCTACTGTCAACATTTCCACACAATCCAGAATTCATAGTAGGAAGGTAGGAATTTAAGCTGGTTGGGTTGGTCGTCTTGGGTACATGGATAATGGTGCAGTTCTTGAAGCATCTGCAGATGATGGAATGGGCCAGGGAGGAATTGAAAATGGAGGTAAACACAGAGGCTAGCTGGTCAGCACGTGATTTTAGCACCCGCCATTTGGGTCAGCTGCCATCCTGCAGTTCACTTTTCTCAAAGATCCCCTCACATAATGCTCCTGAACAGAGAGTGGGTTGTCCTAACTGGTCATGTTGCCTGCTTCATTTGCACCAGTGCTAGTTTCAGGGCTAGCTTTCACACTGCTGGCCTCGAGGCGAGCGTAGGTGGTGTTTAAATCTTCCACTAGTGAGGAGTCTATGACATCTGAGGTCTGCGATCGTCCTATAGAGTCCGTAATTGTCTGAAGTCCATGCCGCATCCGTCTACTGTTGCGGATGCACAGTTGAGTATCCACTTTATCCCTGTACTTCCTCTCAGGTGCTTTCACTGCTTGTCTGAGCTTGTAAGACGCCACTTGGTAAAGGGATATATAACCAGAGCTTAGCTTTGTTGTAGGCATTGAGTCATGCTTTTCAGAGTCTTATGGATGGATTTCTTGTCAGAAAGAACAATAACAGTCTCCATGGGAATGATGTCATCTACCAGCTTGGATATAAAGCACATCACTACTTCTGTAAACATGGTAACGTCATCAGAGCTGTCCAGAACATGTCCCAGTCCATGTCACTCTGCGCATGCTGTAGTGTGGCCTCTGATAGGGCAGAGCAGTTTCTGACCTCCCATCTGACTTCCTGCCTTAGCCTTTGTTTATATTCCGGTATGAGAAAGATAGCCTGGTCAGCTTTATCAAAAGCTGGGAGAGAGATGGCTTTCTTTGACTGTCTTTGAATGGGGGAGTAAGTAGTCCAATGTGTTTGCTCCCCTGGTTAGACATTTGACTTGTTGAAAGTAGGCATTACTTGTGTGAGGGTTACTTTATTAAAGTCACCAGCCCTGCATACAGGAGTTTGGAATAGGGATTTTGATATCATTTTATGTAGTAGAAGCAGTGTCCGCATCTGTCTGTGGCGGAATTTAAACAGGGACTCTATTGGACAGGCACCATATGAGTGCTACTAATAAGAGAAACTTTTATAATGGTAAGATGGTAAAAAAAACAGCACATGGTAAATAATAGTTGCTTATATTCGTGGTTGCCGAGCTAGCGCTGCACTGCTACATTCTCTTCAGGTGGAGGCTAAAGCCATTTGGCAAAGATGTGAGATTTTTACTACATGCCTGCAAGTGTTTGAAAGCCTAGGAAGAGCTGCCAGTATTGTTTGAGAGTGAAATGCTTAAAAGACAGTGGAAATTAGTCATTTACCCATTTCATATACAAAAAAACGTTAATGCACTGATAAAAACACGTATACACAACAAATTTTAATTCCCATTCAGTGTTCCATAAAGAAAAATAAATTGGTGGTGTTTATTCCCACCTGACACTAATTAACGAGATGCTATGGAGCGCAAACCTCCGCGTGACGTGTAAAACATGCGAGACCGGATGTTTTAAATTGGTTTTAAATTTGCTGCTGGTTGCTTTAGAATGAGGCAGTAAAGTATTCAGATTATGTAGATGGCAGTATTTCCATCGTAATATCACTTCATCATTATGTACGTCTGGTGTTTCCCTACATGTAGGCTATGTCTGAATGTTCAGTAGGCATTCAATTGTAGTGAAATTGTACCTACTACATCCGTAGTGTTCAAATGTACCAAAATGTAGGCTACTAAAGTAACTATCGGGCCGACTTTAGCACATGCTGAGGATTTGGATACTTGAGCAGCTTATGTTGCTAACAGGAACTGTGTTGTGCTGGAATGATTGACCGAATAGCTACCTACATTAACCGAGAGCTATGCACGTTGCATGTTAGTCAATGATCCCATGACAACGTGGAGCGCTCTGGGTGCATTCAGCTTATTAAAAGCGCTCTCCCTTCCCTAGCCTATTTGAGAGGGTCCATGGACATTAGGTCATGCTATTTTCATGTCAGTGACAGAAATTAATAGGACACTTATGTTTTTATTAGCAGAAATCAGAGGCTAAAAATTTAAAAGCAAATTGTTTCTCTCCCTTAGGGGGGAAAAAAGAAATTGTAAATGAGTGTAGCCGATTTAAATCTGCACAAACTGAGCAAATTCCAATGCAATCCAAAATCATGTACTAGACCATTTTTGTTCCAGCCAGTAATGCCGACCCTTTCTGCCGGCTACCCTTTCTGAAGCATATTTAAGACCTGTGGTAAGCAAGACGTCCCCACCACAACATCATGACCGGTCTTAACACTTTAATACAATAGGTCCGAATCCCACTGGAGCAATGTCAAATAATTACCATTAATGTTACTAGGTCGGCAGTGAATAGATTAATGTTTCAACTTTACCGTTTTTGCTTCCATTCGCACAGGACACCAAAATAGCATAATAATAAATAAAGAGCTTTCAGTGTCAGTTTGTATGGGGTACTAGATGAGGGTTTGGGTCTTAAAAATCTTAAAATTGATATACGGGAGACTCCTGAGATGTCTGCCATTACCAAGATTATTCTATTAAAGTATTCTACCTTTTTGTTACAAATGTGGTATAATTCCAGTCTCCATGTTGGGCCTTTCGAACACATTTGGCCTATTTTCTTGGGTTACACTACAACACTGATGTAAATAGGTTTCACAGTAGAGTGAATAAACGACTCATCATTTCATATCAGAATTTAAAGTCAGACAGTGCACATTCACAAGCAGCAATGCAGGGTTTCAGACTAACTTTTTCATCTAAGTAGCACTGGTGCGTCAGGGCTCCAAACCATTCTTGTGACCATTTTTGGAAACAGTGTGACTAAGTTTTATAACTAGCTGCACCAAAGTGACTTGCAAATATGCCCCCATTTTTTATTTTTGAAGAATTAAAAAAAAAAAAAGGTATCGCGTGAAACACCAGTGATTGTTGTGCGCATGCACACGCGTTAGAAAGAGAGTGACTGGAGTGGAGAGCTAACAGTAAGCGGTCGCCTCGCAAAATTGTCAGTAACGAGCAGTAGGAGCAGTGCTACCAGTGGAACATTTTAGGAGCACCAGCACAAATTATAGTTGCACCACATAATCAGCTTGCAAAACACTTAGCCTTTAGCTTCCGCCATCTTGGTCAGACCTTTTTTGTTACTCCTGCCTCTCCATAAAGCCACATACCTAACATATTACACGCTGAACTGATTTTCCCGTGGCTCTCATTTGCATGAAGTTGAGAATTCATCATCTCAATTTTTTACCTTGGCAAATTTGCTACTATTGGTCTGGTTTGTGTGATGTCATATCCAGCAGTCGACTGGAAATAACCTGGAAGAGACATTGACTGTATAAATAATTTATACAGTAGACGAGTAGAGATAAATATGTTGGCTATATTTTTTGCATATGATACAATACAAATTAATAGTAATTAATGAGACCTGAACTTAAATGAACATTTATTAAACATTGTTGCCTGCATTGTCTGCAAGTAGCCCTGCACTCTGTGTGCAGTAGACTTATTATAAATAAATTATCAACAAAAATGTCCACTACTAATAAAAAATTAACTTTGTGAAAAATTTATGAATGAATTTGAGCTGTTACAGGGCTTTGGAACTTAGTTGGCGCCAATTAAATCAGCATGGGACTTGTTCATGTTAGGTAATTTAAGTAGCTTTAAGTAGTCACGTTAGGTGACTAGTGTGATGGTGGTAATGAGCTCAAAGTCTTGCTGTTACGGTCACACTGTCTTCACCTCCGCTTATAGCTGCTGCCTGGCATCACTCATCGTGCCGTCTCTGGCACAGAAACCCTGGTGGAACACAGCATCGACTTGTCAGTGAAACTGCACACAAACCTACTTGCTAATGAATCCAAACACAAATGCACTTCATCAGTGAAATCACACATGTATACGTCAATGTAACATATCCACTGAGGTTAGCTGAAGCAGAGAAAGGGATATGAGTGACATCAATAGCAGCATTTGATTTCACACAACTGGTATATTACCTTGTTCTAGAGCATCACATTACAATTCCATTATTACAATTACACATTACATTATCACGCAATATACGATCTTTGTGGTCTGCAACTTTATTAACACATCCAAAGCAACATTTCAGAGCAGGGAAACTCATTTGCTTTCTAGGTCCCAATAAGATGCCTTGTACAATGGGAGAAAAAAAACAATCATATATCTATGTGTTTGAATTAAGAGCTGAATTTCTACATGTGTAAAACTATGTAAGTTCAACAACTTGATATGTAAATTATGGCAAGTTTAAGTTAAACCGATTGAATAGGAATAAGTACATTTACAAACTTTATTGTAGCGACTTGGACATTATATTAACGTGAAAGCTACATAAGGTCCTAAATATTTGTTAGAGTGCAATAATGCAAAACAGACTCACCAGTGACTTTGACTTCTTGAAAAGAAAAAAATGGACAATGATCTTTCATTCATTTTATTAAACTGTCGACCTGATTCATTATATTGCCTTGCTGTTAGTAGCGCCTAGCATAACTGTGATGACTAACAATGACTAGCTGTGTAGCAACTCCAATACCATAAACAATGTTTACTAAATGTCTTGACATATGTAATCATTGTTTTTTATTGGCTACTCTCCGCATTGGGCCAACATGGCTGTGCCCTACAGCTCATTATTGAAAGCTTGCACGCAGGGTTTCCTGCTGTTCGTTTGGTTAAACGAATACTGAGGGGCTGGCCCCATGCTCACCAAGTGAACACTTCTAAAAATACTGACCTTAACCCAGCAGGTACAGGAAGATATTGGGAATGTATCTGAAAGTGCCATTACTGTCATATGTAATAAAGCATGTAACAACAACACAAAAAAATTTAGGCCTACTTGTTACACTGAATTATTGATCATGTCTTGCACTTCTCCACAACATGATCTGCTGACCCCTAATGTAGAGATGCCTCTGATGGTTCGATTTATTTATTTATTTATTTATTTATTTTTGGGTTTAGCAATTCTGCCCGTTCACTTGCATTGTCATCATAATCATGGAGAATGAAGAGCATCCAACCTCCAGCAACCTGCTTGTCTCTCTTGTGTCACTTCCATGTAAATGTAGGGGAAACGTTTTTATTTTGCAGTTGCTGCTTTTGACAGCTGTTTCTCACTGAGTCTTTGCAATGTCACTTCTGGTTATTCACCAACTGGATGATTTTTGTCTCATTCAACCTGAGTGAGAGCGAAGCAAAAAAATTGACTGTGTAGATCTCCATTACAATCATTCTGTCACCTAAAATAACACAAGCATGAAAGCGTTTCTGAAGTGTTTTAACGCCTCTGAATTCAGTACGAGAAGCCTGGAGCACTTCAGCTTGCTGCATGATTTTTAACATCAAATTTCAGAGTTTTTAAGACCTTTTTGTAAGACGACAAAGCAAAAATGCCAGTTTCACTACAAGGACAACAACAACATTATTGTGCATACATTTTGCCCTCACTCTCCTGCACAAATAGATGAATGATGGATTTGGATTCTGGGATCTGCTGTGCACAGTGTGAGGAATGGCTGTCCTCGACCGGCACTCTGGTTCTCAGTGGGGCCATGGCTGGTGCTAATGCTGGGGGTGTTAATTGAGTCATTCTCCCAGACAAGTTCCTCATCACCCTCTCCCAGGGTAGCTTGGCTATGTTCTCCACTGGCATGATGTCTGGAAAAGATGATTTGGTAGGCTCAAGCTAAGCCTGGGGCTGTTGTGGAAGAGTGGTGTGACATGTAGACTAAAGATACAGGTGTTTGTTCCTTTTTTTGCTGATTAAGGTTTCTTCTTTAATTCAAGTGTCTTGGGTTTATTTTGTGATCAGCTTATATTTGGATACAGTGCACTTTATCGGCCTTGCTTGCATCTTGCAAGCCTGATCTCTGGCTTGCCCAAGACCTCTTTTCTTTAACAAAGTTAGAAAATTTAAGTGCTACTGAAAATAACCAACCACGTACCCATAGGCCCTGCATACACTTGGTTTAAAATGCATCTTGAGCATTCAGGTCACAAATGGACTGCCAAGACACATCGCCGTTTACCCCTGTTTATCTTGCGTCTCCAAGTTGTCCAGCTGACCACTTTTGTTCAAATTTCGTTGCTACATCACTAGAAGATCAAAGGTCCCCATGCACAATTATACTTAAATGTAAAACCTGCAACATGCCTTCATTATTTTCTGGCACTCCAACCACATGCATCAGTGCTTCTCTCCATTTTTTTTGTAGCATGTCACGCTGTTACCAGAACACGGTTATCACCGCATCCAGCATTAATGTTGTATTTTGTGTTGCAGTCACATCGGGATGCATTAGCATTTACACCACAGAAGGTATGTGGTTAAATGTGTCCCTGACCACCTTGGCAAGTAGTTTAAGCGAATGCGTGTTGAATGCGTCTTGGTGGTTGTTTACACTTGTATTTAAGCACTATCCAGTTGTGATCAGATCGCCCAAGACGCATTTTAATACTAAGTGTAAACCGGGCCATAGGTGAGAAGTCACCATGTTTCTCAAATAAAATGAATAAATAGATTTTTCTAATTGCTTTTTCTACCTGTCAAAGTTGACTGTGCAGCCGGTTCCTCAGGCAGTCACCTAATTTTGCCATTGCTTTGTTTGAGTTGAGTGCACAACATAGCACAGTAACATTTTATGATATGGTAGTTCTGAATATATGACCATGAAACAGATTTACAAGTCAAAATAGCAGAAATGGCAAGAGAACGTATGGAAGTTATCTTCTAGGTGCTAATTAGGGATGTGTCCCTCTGCATGTTACACTGCCCTGATAGCCAATGACATTTTCTCCATAAAATATCCAATCTTTAACTGTATATTCGACCTTTAGGCATTTTGCACAGGAGCACCACAATTTAACATTGGATTACACCAGTGCAAGTTATCATTAAAAAGAATGCCAAAAAGAGCTTTTTTTTCTCTTTTGAATAAAATAGTAGATGATGCACTCAATCTTGGGAGATTAATCAATCTAGAGTGATTTGGACAAGTCTTTGACCATTTAAAGCCTGACAGGGAGTCAGAATTCAGCACAACACTGGCAAGCATTTGCACAGCTGGTAATATTATGCCATCCCCTTCTCTCCTTAAACCTGAAATGGTGGAAATGCTTGTCTTCCTGTCTTTTCTTAGGCTATTGTATCTGAATGATTGCATTGTTTAATCATGATTTTTTTAATGGTGAAATAGAGCAGGGAAAAAGCGATGTCATACAAGTCTAATACAAATAATTTACGCACAGTGATTGCAGTGGATCTTAAGTTTTCTTAATTACACTCATTTTACATTTTTAATTTGGGAAAGCATATGTACTTTCATTATCTTTTAGTTTCCAATTTCAATTTGCAACTTTTATTTTGAACTAGGCATGATTTTAAAACCCCGGTTTGGTAGCAAGAATCCTTCTGATGCTTGTTTTGGGGAGCAGTAACTGATTATCTGATCGAACGACCATACCACCCAATAATGCAATGTTTCCTAATTTAAAAAGTACCTGCGGACCTCAATGACTGAATAAACTATAACTACAGCTTCAGTTTTTGTTATTTCACTTCCATTACAACAATGCTGTTCAAAGCTGAACACCTGCCTCATTTGTACAGCAGCAGACATCGATTGTCTCATCTAGAGCACTTCAGTTCAGCCACCGCAGTGTGCAGCTGAGTTGTGCTGATGAACTAAGGCATGGAAAAACCCCCACAGAGCACAGACCACTCTGTACGACTGATAATTTGCATCAATGTTACTGTACTTGTTTGGTGGCCAAATATTTGACCTGTGTTCTCCTTTTCATAGTATTCGGAGTGTGATGCAGAAGTACTTGGAAGAGAGAGATGAGCTCACCTTTGACAAAATCTTCAACCAGAAGATTGGTAAGTGTATATTAATTTGGTAGCAACAGTTCATTGTTTATTTTTTTGCAGCCTTTTATATGTAACCGCTACCAGTTAGAACTAGTTTCATTTTTTTTTTGTTTATTTTATGCTAAGACCGGGTTCAGTAAGTGAACCTTATGGAATGGCACTTAGATAAGTTTTCTTTTTACGGTTTGTCACTGTTTGTATTTATATTAAGTATTCCTTGTATTGTTATTGTCAGTGACAATATATGAAAAAGAAAAGGCACTTCTTGCATTATTTTGATGCTGAGAGCGCCACTTGGGACTGGGTGCCCAGATGTTGATCTTAAGATTATTGCGTGCCTTGACACTGTGATCATGTGACGTTTGTTAATGCGATTAGATTTTCAAGCCTCCTGTCCACATGTATCAAAGTAGTTGTAATGTTTTCAATTCTGTAGCAATTTTTGAATTTGAAATTGAAGTTTGAATTTTAACTGACACCAGACCATATACTGCTGTAAGACTACAGGGTGAAATGATGACAAACATTCGGTAAAGTCACGTAAATCTTTGTCTTTTTACTCTCGGCCACATGCTAAATAATATCCTCCTTGGACCATATTCTCCAACCTAGACAAACAATAGCACATTCACATCAACAGCATGGATAAGTAGGGGTAAAATGCACTATAGAAAATGGCTATATAAGGGTGGGAAATGCACTGGATACATGGAGCATTGAATATAAATATAAATATTGTAAGTAGGGCTGAAATGATTCATTGAGTAACTCGATTACAAGCTTTGCATCAGCGCTTTGTTTAATCTGTATATCTATATATGGCTTCTTACGTTTTGCACGTATGGTCATTACTGTCTCACAACGCACTTGCGCAGTGGACACGTGATGGGGGGGGGGGGGGGGCGATTTTATGGCACAAA
>JAQQZU010023540.1:0-15149 GCA_030068025.1 Parauchenoglanis punctatus | reverse complement strand
CAGAAGAAATTGTTAGTCTTAACTTAAGGTTTGATTGTAAAAGATCATAATAAATGAGTGATGAGGGTTTTTTGTCGTTTTTTAGAGTGCCGAACTGACCCGGAAGTACATATCCAATAACGAAAGCATACAATGTTTCTCGGGATCCAGAGTTTGGGGAGGAACATCTTGGGAAATGGTAGCAAAACTTTTTAACATCTGCCTTCTGGTGGTTGGGCAGATGACCCAAGATGGAAGACAGGTTGGACAACATTTCAGAATTTCAAAGTCTACAAAAGGACTGCAGTGCATGTCATAGTGCTAACCCATCTTGATCCTCAACAGTATGTTCCTCATTGCTATCAGGTACCATTACCAGCCAAAGAGAAAAAGTTTTACTATTGCACAGATCCTTGGATTCAGAACCAGAGAGATCTTCAAGAGTATGATAGGTTTTTAGCATGTTAATGTGACAAATGCCTGTATTGTTTTTATGGTCAGGGGTACAGACAACATAGTCAGTATCACTGAGTCTCTCCTTGACTAGGTATGGTCCAGAAAAGTTTTCAGACAGAGATGAACCAGGAATCAGAAGTAAAACCGTAATTATCACCACACTGGAACCTCGTGGGAAGAGCGTTCCATTCATAAAACCGCTTCATGCATTTTTGAGACACCCCTAAGGCTTAACGGGCTAAGGTACAGGCTTTGTGAAGATGCTCATGAAAATTGCTCACATAGTCTAGAATGTTATGTTGCTTACCATTATCCAATAAGAACCTCTCTTTGAGAGATTTCAGAGGGCCTCAAATAGAAAGACAGGACTAAACCCAAGTGATTCCTGGATAGCTTCACATACTGCAAACAACACAAAAGGCACCCCTTCATCCCAGTCTTTATCACGGTCTAGGCAGTATTTACCAAGCATATTACTCAAAGCACCTTGAGACTCAGGGTGTTAAGACTGGACACCTGGTGAGCAATATTTAGTACTTTCATAACCTGATGAAACAGTTTGGAGAAGAAACAAAAAACTGGTGAAAAATTTGATAAGTGCTTTAACCACAACAGGAGTAGAAATTCTATGCAAGGCAACAGCTTCTGGGAAACGAGTTGCAGTGCACATTATTTTAAGTAAATATTGTTCTGGGCAGAGGGTGAACACAATCAACAATGACGCAAACGAAATGCTCGCCAGATAGGGCAAAGGGGAGCTGGAGGAATGACTTGGTTTAGCTTCCACTACACTGACAAACATGGCAAGACTGACAGAATTTTACTACATCTTACCTAAGAGCAGGCTAAAAGAAATGTTTAAGAAAAAGAGAATACGTTTTCGTGATGTCCATGTGTCCTAACCACAGATTATCATGGGCTACCTGATACATGATGCCTATAAACAGAAGGTTCACACAATCTGTGTGTCACTGTCCAAATCTACATCACTGTGAGGGGACCATTTGTGCATTAGAATACCCTGTTCTACAAAAAAGGCAAGCTGTCTCTTTACCATCTCTTCAGGGTCATACACGGATGAGAAACATTTCTGTAGGCTAGGGTCGGCCTTCTGGGCTTAAATGCGTTGAATACGATTAACAGGTAGCTCACAAAACTTAACGTCTAAAGAATGTCTGCACTGGGGCCATCGAACAAGCAGGGGTAGTAGACAAACATCAGGCTCTACTACTATGCCTTTGGTAAGAAAAGAATCTTACAAATCAACTACTTCTTCCAACAGAGGGGCTTTAGCATGGGTCACAGTGCATGAAAGGAAAACTGTGGGGTGATCACAGTACAGACAGCAGGGCTCTCCAAAACTTCTAATACTGGGAGAACTCTACCTCCAGCGGTCATTCACCAGAAAGAATGTAATGCCTTCAACTGGTAAAGACTGACATACTGCTACTCTGAATATCTCATTAGCTAAGCCGGATCACAATAAGACATGATGCAGAGGAACTTGAATATAATGCATAGCAATCCCTTTACAAAAGACATGTGTTGCACAAAACGACTGCTCTGAGAAAGGTGAGACTCCAGACAACAAAAGTGACTGGGTACCCCAGTATCACAAAGAATTTTAACAGGGACTGGGGTCTGCTCTTCACCTACCAAAGAGACAGTATCATCTATTACAAATGGCCGATATCAAGAGACTCACCACTCACCATCATGCCAAACAGACACAGAGGCAGGAGCAAATGCTTCAACCAAAGCAATGCTCTGTGGCTGACTGGAACTGGAACAACATAGGCCAAGAGGTTTCAGGTATGCCTAGCTTTTATTGTAAACACACAATAGACAAGGGGAAACAGAACAACCATGGAACCAAGACAACAATGAGGCTAGTCTCACCCAGGAGAGAGAACATGGATGGTGCCAAAGAAATGAACACAACAAAAGGAAGACTACACTAGGCTACATTTCAGTAGCTGGAAGAACATAGAAGGCTAGCTAACTACACTAGGCTAATGATGGAGACTACACTAGGAAAATGATGGGACAAAAGGTTAAACAAGCTAACAACAAAGGAAGCAATGAGCCAAGGGCTGGAACAAGGGCTTCAGAGGGCTCCTTTTAAAGAGATAGTTCCTTGCCTTTTGGTCATGTTCCTGCCTTCTCATTGGTCCAGTAATGTCAGCAAGAAAATGGTGATTGACACATGGATCCACCTATGAGAGGGCAGCCAGAGACAGAGGAACAAACAAACAGTGAAAAAAGGAGCAGAGAGGGAGTGCATACAAAATACAAGTACCCAGACATGTAACAGGAATAAAGAAAATGACCAATTTATTCGGACATAAATGTGACGCAATGTGAAATGCCAATATTAAATGACACAATATTAAACACATATGAGCAGATACTGCATTTAATCTTAGTCAAAAGCTATAACTACCTAGCAGCAGCACACCTGAACACAGTACATTTTACTGGAAGCAAAACTACATCACAAGCAAGGAATTGGAGGGAAAGAAGAAAATAACATCACTCATTCCATGCTACCAACTCCAAGACAGCTTAACTATGTGCGAGTGAGAGCTCATGGTTATTTCCATAAGTGATTGGGATCTAGGAATCTTCCTCAGTGTAAGGTGGCTTGAGCACTCAAACCTCAATCTGTACCTTTTATATTTCTTTTAGAAAAAAATGACAAAGTGACATAAGTGAGACTTACCTGTGAAATCAATAGAGAAGAGATGTTACAGATGTGTTCATTCAAAATTTAATTTTCAGCTCTACTTGGTGAAAAGGAAAGGGACATAACTTGTTTTGATCCAAACCATAGCCAATATCTAAATCTTAACAAATCCTACATCTAAATAAGCATTAAAAATAGCACAACCACAACTCCAACCTTACATAATCACTGGTCAAGGGAATGGCCCCCACTAGCCAAGGTTCTGTCAAGGGACCCTAAAGGAACACAAATTTTTGTACCATCCCTTCTGGATTTTTTGCACCTAAAATATCTTAATAAAGGTGTGACGTCTGTGGCTACACAGCCTCGCTGACCAGGACCAGCAAGCACTCCTCCCTGCCGGGAAATCCCAGAAGAGTCTGGGGATTCCTCGCCACTCACCACACAGAGATAACAAGCGGGGCGGGGGGAGAAGGATTTCCAGCCACTCTCCAGCCCATGGCAGCAGCAGATAAAAGGAGGTGTACACGTCACAGAGCCTGTTCCCGTACACATCACAGAGCCTGTTCCTGTGCAAGTCTCAGAGCTTGTTCTCAGTGCCTTTGCATTTGTAGCTGGGATACCTGGAATGTGGGGTTTATCCTGAGGGAGCAGGGCAATTGGTGATCGTAGCGTTGGATAAGCTTTGCGGGTAATCTTGAAAGGGCCCATGTGTCTGCCACTAAACTCCTCAGTGTAGCCTCCAGTTCCTGATATCTGAGGTTTCCTCCAGTTTCTGCCTCTAGTTCTAGTTCCCGAGGTTGGAGACGGCTCACCATATCTGGGATGAGAATTGTGGACCCCAATGTCCGCAATGTCACATGGGAGATCAAAAACACAAAGAACATGGTCAAAAGCAAGCTTGGCATTTTCAAGAGCAGAGGGTAATATTGGCAATGGCATAAGGCTGTAAACCTGCTGACCACAAATAAAATGAAAATGTTTCCTTCTGATAGGGAAAGACCTGTTATAAAGTCCATCAAGGCATGTGACTAGAGGTATCTAGGATCAAGGAGGAGGTCTGGACACACATAACACAACTCCTTCAGTTTCATTCTTCAACAGGATAACAATCCCAAGTATTGGTCAAAATTGTGACAAGATTATATCCAGTCCAAAGAAAAGCAAAAAATTTTGAGAATTATGTCCTGGCCTCCCAAGTCTCTTTCTCCCATTGAGCTGGCATGGGGACTAGCTGGACCAAAAAGATTGAAATGAGCTTCCCGGAAATGAGACAGAACTGTTTGCATGTTTGAAAAGGTGCTGGGAAGGTTTTGACACAAGTTATTTAAAAAATAACTTGCCATGAATCTGTGCTGCTGTGATAAAGACAAGGGGTGGTTATTTTGAAGAAACTCATTCTTAGGCACTCACATTCATTAAATTGCACTTACAATGTATATTGTTACATTACACTTCTGTCATGATCTGCTCCTCACAGCACGTGCAGCACTATGCTCCCTATAATCTCTGTCGCGCTCAAAGCAGAAGCGTGCACTTGCACATTTAGACATGAGCTACTAACATGGACTATGGTTCCCAGAATGCACCGGCCAAGGTGGCCAGTGCACTCCTGGGCTCTGAATCACGTGATCCACAATTGATTGCAGGTGCAGCCAATCTTCCCTCCACTCATGCAGCGTATATAAGGACTTTAACATTTGCTATGAGTTTGTAAAGCATTAGTTTAGCCGCCGAGTTGCTACTGCCGAGCCTTTAATTCCTGTGTTTGCTTTTTCTGTTTGGATTGTTTTATGTTTAGTCTGCCTTTCTGCTATACCTGTGATACTCTGCCGATCTCTGCCGATCTCTGCCGATACTCTGCCGATACTCTGCCGATCTCTGCCGATCTCTGCCGATACTACTTTGCCGATCGACCGACCTAGTTTTGTTATAAGGATTACTCTCTTGCCTGTTGTTTTTGTGCCTCTGCCTCGTGTGTTTAATAAACACGTTTATTTTAGAGACATTTCCTACCTATGCCTGTGTCCAACCCAACCCCGACATCGTGACAACTTCAAAACCAGTCAATTACATTTGTTTTAAGTATTTCTAATATTTTCTTATAATAAAAGTTTGATTAAGCATTATATCATTTATCATATTAAAAATCCAATAGTGGGCCCAATCTTCTGGCCTGTAGTGCAAAAAAAAAAATCCTCCTCTCATCTCCGCAACTTGGGGGGTGGTATGTGTGTGTGTGTAGGTCTTCCTCAACCTTGAGTCCTCAACCAGAGGCCTGGGAGTTTGAGGGTTCTGTGCAGTATCTTAGCTGTTCCTAGAACCTCACATTTTTGGACAGAGACCTAAGTTGTTGTACCTGGAATCTGTTGGAGCCACTCTCCAAGTTTGGGAATCACAGCCCCTAATGCTCATATTACCACTGGGACCACTTTGGACTTCACCTTCCATATCTGTTCCAGTTGTTCCATCAGGCTTTGGTACTTCTCAGTCTTCTAATGCTCCTTCTTCCTGATGTTACTGTCATCTGGGATTGCCACATCTATCACTACTGATAGCAACAGCTGCTTATCTGTCTGAAACTTGAAGTCCCATGGGATCTTAGGATCCCATAGCTCTGTTGTTCTCAACCATTTTCAGTGGTGTCTTGGGAAATGGGAACTTCTAGCCCATACTTGGCACAGATGTTTCTGTACACTATCCCCACCACCTGGTTATGCCTTTCTGTGTATACTATCCTAGCTTGCATCTTGCACCCAGCTACTATGTGCTGGACAGTCTCAGGGGTGTCTTTGCACAGCCTTCACCTTGGACCGCTCTGTGCTGCCATGATCTGAGCCTCAATGTTGTCCTTCAGGCCTGCTTTTTCTAGCCACTGGTAGGATTTCCTGATGTCAGCCACTTCCTCTATCTGCCGGTGGTGCATTCCATCTAGGGGCTTGGGGGCTTCCCCGATGCTTTCTCTTCCTCCTTGCTTTCTGCCCTCTACTGCTGCCTGAGATACTCTTTCATCAGTTTGTCCTGGGGGGGCCATCTTCTTGATGTATTCACAAATGTTGGTTGTTTCATTCTGGATAGTGGTTCTGACACTCACTAATCGTTGCCCCCAGCTATCCATTGTTCATAGATTCTCAGGGAGCTGTACTTTAGGTGGAACCTTCCATGCATCATGAAGAGTTTCTGTCTTGACATCATTGGCATACCATTGAATTGCCTTCTGAGCACCTGTCTGACCCTCCAAAGATATTTGGCTGTGGCTGATCTCCTTGTAATCTCATACGCATTTGATCCACATCTGATTCACATTTGCCTGTAGGATACCAAGGTACTTGTAGCTGTCCGGTATATCTGCTATTTTGTGCTCTTGTAACTCCACTCCCTCAGTCCTGATCACCTTCCCTCTCTTGACCACCATTTATCCATGTTTATCCAGTCTGAATGATGTCCCGATGTCCTCACTGTAGATTCTGGTGAGATGGCTCAGTGACTCAATGTCTCAATCACTCTTGGCATACAGATTGATGTCATCCATTTACAGGCCATGGCTGATGGCAGAACCGCAGTGGGGACAGTGCATGACCTTGGTATATACGGCACTTTATGGTTACTTTTGTGGTGGCCTTGGAGTTGGCTTCCAGTGTTGTCTTGCACAGTTACATTGAGTTCTTATCAGCTTTTCATTGCCTTTTTAGCTTTGAATAGTGCCAAGCATTCTAGTATCCATTTGTGGGACATCAAATCATAGGCCTTCTTGTAGTCAATCCAGACTGTGCTCAGGTTGGTCTGCCTAGTCTTGGAGTCTTTGCTTTGACCCTCTGGTGTTGGTTCCAAGTCCTTTCTAAACTTTGCTCATGTACTGACTCATGTGCCTGCCTAGCTTATCTGCTATGATGCCTGATAGGAGCTTCCATGTTGGTGAGAGGAAGGTTATTGGACTGTAGTTGGATGGCAGTGTGCCCTTTTGTGAATCTTTCATGATCAGGATTGTCCTACCCTGTGTTAGCTAGTCTGGGTAAGTGCCTGTTGTTAGCAGCTCACTCATTTGAGCTACCAGGTGTTCATGGAGTGCTGTTAGCTTCTTCAAACAGTAGGTATGTATAATGTCAGGTCCAGTTGCTGTCTAGTTCTTCATGCCTGAGACTCGTTGCTGTATACCTGCCTTGGTAATGTGTACTCGGCACTTTGTGATCTTGTTGTACTTCTTCATGATCCAGGACCTGCCTCCAGGACCTGTCTCTCATCACTCCTTTCTGCTCTTCTCCCTGATCTTGGCTTCCAACCATCTCAACACTCCGCATTTCCAAGATTACAGTGGAAGTGGCATATACAAGCTCATTGGTTTCAGTTTCGGTGTTGGTGGATATATTGGGTAGTGCACTGTTAACATCAGTGAGAATCTCTTCTGAAGGGGCTTTGGCAGTTAGCTGAGGGAGTGGCACCAAAGGGTTGACTGCATATAGTTGGGCCTTAGTTGCTGTTATAGTAGGATTCCATCAAATAAAAGTTTTCAGACTTAGTCATGATGTGTCTTGTACCAGTAACCCACTTTTCGTCGGTATGTTCTCAACAACTGACATGGACCCTGTTAACCTGGCCAATGTCCAAGTTTTGTGTTTATGTCTCACACTCATTCAGAGGCAGGCTTGTGCCAGCATTAGGGGTCTAAGCCTGGGGAGCCCCAGTCTCTCCTAGTCTGTTGTTCCGAAAGCACTGTTAACATTTGCCTTGAACGGGAATCGAACAATCTGAAAACATAGCTGACACCAACATGCCCACAGATGATGAAATGGACTACGATTCCCAAGAGCATATGCCTACAGACAATATGGCTGTCACTCTCCTATCTTCAGAGTCACCTGACTTCTGATTGGAAGCAGGCACTTCCAATCACACACCCACACCCACCCCTGAACTCTTTTAAGCTTCTCATTTCATTGTTTGCTTTGTGAAGCATTAGTCTAGTTTTTTTGTGTGGCTGCTCTTGCCAAGCCTTTTCACTGTTGTTTTCCGTCCTGGTATTTTTGACCCTGTTTCTGCCTGCTGATTTTGATACCTCTGCTTGGATTGTTTTAATAAACTGAGCAACTGCACATGCATCCTGCCATGGAGGGAGGGAGGGAGGGATGGATGGAGGAAGGGATGGATGGATGGATGGATGGATGGATGGATGTTAAAGGCAACACTTAATACTTTATGATATTGGAACCACAACTTGAAATCATGCGCTCCAGTCACACAGAGTTTTGTAGTGTCCACTTACACATTAGCACACTGTGATAAAAAAATAAGCTGTAAAAAGCTGAGGTTGTTGCAATAGCAGTATTACACCAAGAGAGCGAAATATCTGGTTTGTGGGCTGCAGCAAACTGTTCTCTTCCAACACCCTATTTACAATAGTTCTATTCCACTAAAGATTTATGGCTTTAATTATTTGAGCAGTAACACAACTGAGAAGAAAGTCTCTGTTTTCAAACACTGGACCATCACTACACGTAAATGATCCTCATTACTTTTCATTTTGTTGGCTTGGGTGTGTATCACCAAAAAAGTACTGAAAACAGAAGTAAATTCATGTGAGAGCTAATCATTTTCATTAAACACAGGAGTATCATATTGCCAAATGGAAATCATTAACCAAAAAAAAACTAAATTTCCTTAAACAAAGTAAAAGAAATAGGAGCACTAGCCCAGGGACACCAACCAAGGACGCTGAGAGACACCCTCCCCACCATCGGATACGACACCCCTGCCGCCACATGTAAACAGAAGTGTTGACGGCTGCCCTGATTGTCAAAGACAAGACGGTTGCGCCTGAGGCCAACCTGGAAGGTGAGTGCCATAAAAACGAACCCCTTTCTATGGGTCAGCTAGCAGGTCGCGCGCGAGGGAAACTTCGGCCTGGAACAGAAATAGAATAAGCAGCTGAAGCACTGCCTGGGCCAGGTTCTGCGGATCGATGAAGAGGTTTCTCCCAGCCAGCCGCCAGACGTCTATCATTTTGCACCTGGCCCATTCCCACCCCCTGGGAGGCCATTTGGGGACCAACATGCTGGAGAAGATCCGGGACTATTTCCATTAACCGGCAATGGTGGCAGAAGTTCAGCACTTCTTCAAAGCCTGCCTGGAGTGCCAGAGGACTTCCCTGCTTAAACCTGCACCAGTGCCACTCATTCCTCTCCCGATCATCAGAGTCCTCTTCAAGTAAGTGAGTATGGACCTCATAGGGCCACCTACACCACCCGCCCAGGGCTATCTCGTGCTGGTAGCCTATGCCACTCGCTAGGCAGAAGCTGTCCCACTTCAGAAAGCAAGATCCAATGACATCACATGAGAGCTGTTCATGGTGGTGATCCTGAAGGATGTACTGACGGACCAAGTCTCCTGACTCATGCAGACCTTTGCCGGCTGCTGCACAGCCAACATCTCTGCACAACTGTTTACCCTCCACAGACCGGCAGCCTGGACCTGGGTGGGACCGGCTTCTCCCATACATGCTGTTCGCCATCCAGGAGAGACCTCAGGCCTCAACGGTGCACCCCCTGGAGTCGTCGTCAGTCAGCCTCCCTATCGATTGCTGAAGGCTCGGTGTCAAGCTATAGAGGCTGAAGTTGCCACCATGCTTTTGGGTGATCGAGGACCAGCCCCTAGTCCAGCCCTATCGTCATGATGCCAGAAGCATCTCAGCAGTGCTGGGATTTGAACTCACAAATCCCAAATCCCTTCCGATCACTTGTCCAATGTCTTAACCACTGAGCTACCACAGACCACCTTAGACAACATGAAGTGAGTGACAACATTATAGAGTGAGCTACCACCTTAGACAACAGGAAGTTAACACAACAGGATTCAGTTTCCCTTTAAACCTTATTTAACCTTCTATCACTATATAACTCAGTATAACTCCAAACATTTTTTTTAACATAGTTTTACTCAGTTAGTAACATAGTTTTATTTTTTTTTCACATTTTTTTTACATTCTTTTGTTCTCAAACATTCAAGTCCTCACAGATCCAGTCGATCTGGTTTAGTGACGGGTATACCAGACCTGGTTCTGATGATTTGGGGAGAGCCATGCAACCCCCCTGGGGACACTGTACCAGTGTCCATTGGAGTGTTCTGCAGGTCTGGCCCAGCGGCTTGTTCTTGTATCTTACAGCTGTTTGTTGCCATGGGCACAAGGTGGTGACGTTTCCTCCTTAAAGTGCCATGAGGTCCACTGACCAGGTAGGATTTAGGTGTTTCATGTGAAGATGTCACAGTACCTGGTGTTTTAGTCTGTGATCCCCACAGGGTCTCCTGGTGACAGGTCAGGGAGAATTCTCACTCTGTGTCTGCAGTCGTAGTTGCTTGCGTCTGTCCACCTTCTCTTCCTTTCTTTGCGCTGCACTGACAGAAGGTCTGGAATGGCTGGCTCAAGCACTGCAGGAAAAGCTGGCACTGTGATGCGCAATCGGCACCCCAAGAGCAGCTGGACAGGACTGAAGCCGTTGCTCAAAGGAGTGCTCCTGTACACCAGCAGCGCGTGATAGGTGTTTCTTCAACAGGTTTTTGATGTTTTGGACAGTACGCTCGGCCTTGCCATTGCTTTGAGTGTATCTTGGGCTGCTTGTTACGTGTTCAAACTCGTACTGGGTGGCAAAGGCTGACATTTGGTCAGTCAAGAACTGTGGGCCGTTATCAGTGACTAAAGTCTCAGGTATGCCGTGCCTTGTAAAAATAGACTTAAGGTGCACAATAACATCTGCACACCTGGTTGGGCTCAGCTGTGCAATCTAAACATACCTAGAAAAATAGTCCACAACAAGCAGATAGTTGGTGTTCTTCAGTGTAAAAAGATCGGCCCCTAGCTTCTGCCATGGCCTGTCTGGTAGCTTGGAGGGAATAAGTGGCTCAACTGCATTCGCTCGTTCTTTAACGCATGCAGTGCATTTTAACACTAGTGCTCCAATTTGGCTACTTAGCCCAGGCCACCACACAGATTGCTTGGCTCTTTCATGACATTTGACTATCCCCTGGTGCC
Source organism: Parauchenoglanis punctatus (assembly GCA_030068025.1). Taxonomy (NCBI): domain Eukaryota; kingdom Metazoa; phylum Chordata; class Actinopteri; order Siluriformes; family Auchenoglanididae; genus Parauchenoglanis; species Parauchenoglanis punctatus. The sequence continues at coordinate 4,008 of JAQQZU010023540.1, read as the reverse complement.
CCTCATGAATCGTCTCTAGCACACTATTCCTCATTACAGAAGGAATTACTAGCCTAGTGCCCCACAATAGCAGTCCATTGTGTGTGCTAAGAACAGCTCTTTCAGCCCAGTAGGGTCTGACTAGAGCATCCAGTCTGCTGCAATCTGGCCAGCCGTGTGTGCAGTACCTCATGATTTCAGCACATATGCTGTCTGCACTCGGCTGTCTCTGCAGCTCGGACAGGTAAGCTTCGCTTGCTGGCAGGTCAGCCATCACTGAGTCCACATATATGTTTGTCTCTTCCATCAGGCTGTCACCATCAGTGACTCCACCATTCTTCAGTGGAGCCCGTGAGAGTGTGTCTGCAGTAGTGAGGCTTTTCCCTGGGATGTGTGTGATGTGTACCTGTATCTCATGAGTCTCATCCTGAACTGTATTCTAGGAGTAAGTGCATCCAGTGCTTGTCCACCCAGCAGGCTCACAAGGGGTTTGTGATCAGTCTCCAGCTTAAAGTGAAGACCTAGGATGAAGTCACTGAACCTTTCACATGCCCAATTCAGGGTCAGCGTTTCCTTTTCTACTTCAGCATAGCACTGCTCCGTGCTTGTGAGTGCTCTGGATGCATACGCCACTGGTGCCCAGATGCCCTGCTGTTCTTGCAGAAGTACCCCAACCTAGAACATATGATGAGGCATCGGCTGATATTTTCAGATTTTTGTTCGGGTCTTACAACTGCAACACTGGTGTGGATGACAACTCCTGCTTGAAACTGGTGAATGCTTTCTGCTGGTCTGGCCCCCAGTACCACTGGTTCTTCTTTGACAAGTTTCTGAGAGCCTTTTCTTTTCCAGCTAGGTTGGGCACAAACTTGCCTAGTTGATTCACCATGCCCAGAAAACTCCTGAGCTCGCTAACGTTTTGTGGCAGCTCCATCTCTCGCACGGCACGTCTTTTCTGGGTCCGAGCTTAACCCATCTGCTGATATGTATCCAAGGAATTTCACCTTTGTCTTGCTAAACTTGCACTTGGCTGTGTTCAGTGTGATGCCCACCTCCTGTGCCCTCTGCAGAACTGCGTGCACAGGGGTGTCGTGCTCTGCCTGTGTAGAACCCCAAATGACGTCCATGTGACAGACTACTCCTTCTAAGCCCTTGGTTCTAAGCTTAGATTTCTTTGGTGCCACCACCATGTCAGAGCACCAATCTGTTGGCTGTTCAATCCGGCTGATGACTCCTAGCTGCTCCATGCGCTGGAGTTCCTGCTTTACTTTTCCCATCAAGCGCAGTGGGACACGTCGTGGCACTTTCAGGGACACAGGCTTGGCATCGGGTCTGAGCTTAATAGTGTACGGCTGCTGTACTAGTCCTAGCCCATCACACAGTTTCATGTAGTTTTGTTTTACACAGTCCAAGTCAATACTGTCTACTCTGGCTACCAGTCTGAGATTAACAGATCCAGGTCTGCTCAACAGAGCTGTGTTCAGGTGTTTTACTATGTATATGTCCTCTGTGGAATGCTTATCACCACAGTGCAGCACTTCCTGGCTACCCCACTACAGAGAGAGGTACATGGCCTGGCCCATATAATGCCTTGTGCCAAGGAATATGTCCTCGTCTGTGTCTTCTGAGACAGCACTCACACAATTAGTAGACTTACACACTTTATCATAATGCCCTCTTTTTCCACAGTGGTGGCAGTCCGCATTCTTTGCAGGGCACTGGAACTTAGTATGAGCTGGGGTGTTACCACATCTCGAGCATGACTTCTGTTCTGCTTCTGACTGTGTCTCGTGCTTGTCCTTGCACTGCTTAGCTGGGTGTTTTTTGTTTTTCCATGCTTGCTTTTTCCCTTTCTTTCTGTGCACTGCATCCACTGTAGCTTTAGTAGCATTTGTTGCATCTCCTCTTAAGTCAGTCTGTTGTCGTTTAATGTTCTCAGCCTGTCTGACCATTTTAAAGCTTTTGCCAAATCTAGCCTTCTTTCCAGCTGCATTTTCTGCGATAGTGCATTGTCCTTAATGCCTACAAAGATCCTGTCTCTTAACAGTTTGTCCCGAAGTGCTCCATACTCACAATTTTCAGCCAGTGCTTATAAAGCGGTTATAAACGAGTCTGCGGATTCGGTCGGCCCTTGAGCTCACATATTGAATTTGGCTCGCTGATAAATGACATTCTTTTTAGGCACAAAAAAGTTTGTATATATATCTTTATCCTTCCCTTCACTGTTGGGCCACTTCTCACACCATGTCGTGTTGGTTTTTTTGTACAGTTGCGTAATAAAGACCTTGTGACCAGGATTTCATGTAGAGTGCTTTACTATCAAACCACATGAACTATATCGCTTGTACTTCATCCCCTAACTATACTATACTCAATTAGACCCCCCCCCTAGTGTACTGGCTTAATGTTGACACATAACTAGATCACACCACATGTCAGAAATTCTATTCTGATTGTACGCTTGGGACATATAAATATGCATATCAATCCGATCGCTTTTATTTAAACAGTACGTTCAGAATTGATGATTGAAAGGAATTCATTCCGAATGTAAAAAATGTCTGCATGTAAACATCTAATAAAAGCAACATTCTATTTCACTTCTACATCCAGCACATTTTGGCTAAAAAAACTAGTCATAAACAGCTTTACTTATTTAAATAAAGCACAATTTATTGCTTCAACATCATTTGTAACATTGATGGCATCAACTTTGAGAGCACAACATTGCTTGAAAATAAAGAAATATTGGTCAAGAGGCCACTGTATATTTAACAAACAAAATCAATTCACAGCCAAGTAATCAAAATGAATTGAAAAATAAATTGTGGAAAGGAATGCATGAAACTGTACAACTAAATGCATGAAACTATAAAACCATTATATCCTCTTCTTCTTTACACTGCTGGACACAAACTGCAGTTTCCTCTTTGCACATTTCATCATTCTCTGTAACACAAACACATACATGCAGCATATTATTATATTATATAGAATTTTATCTATATTATTGGTGGCTCAGTAATTAATCCTCTGAGCTACTAATCAGAAGATCATATGTTCACTGCCCTGCTGCCACAATTATGCCCTTGAGCAATTCCCTTAGCTCACAACTGCTCTGACCATAAGCATAGCTAGGGGGATGGATTTCTGGATTGATCCCCCAGCCATATATTTTCCAGTTCCATTTGCTTATTAATGGATGGCTAACCTGACATAAATATGTATACCACAGCATTAACATGAATTAAATAGACCTTTTATGGATAACTTTATAGAACTATAATCAAACACACCATCTTGATATATCTCAAACAGAACATCTTGGCAAACCATGTCTTTACGGAACAAGTTCTGCTGTAACAAGTTTTGACATTCTAAACAATCATGTGCTTCCAACTTTGTGGCAGCTGTTTGGGGAAGAACCACATATCTGTGTGATAGTCATGTGTCCACAAACTTTTGGCCATATAGTGTAACTTGGCTAAAAACATTTTATTTTTCCAGGGTTGAGACACATGATACAAAGGTCAATAATAAGAAATCTTAAACCAATAGATAGCCAAAAGTTCTTCACATTGATATGCTTAATATAATCCTAATCTAATTTTATAATGAACATGGCATCAGGACATTAAAAGTGATTTACCCTGGTTGACATTTGAAAAAGAAATGAACTCTGAAAGTGAAAGACACTTTTCTTGATAAGGTGGATATTGTTGCTGACATACAAGTAATCAAAAATTGTTTTGTAAAGACAGTACTTTGGCACGTTTATGTGCTTTAATAAACATTCCATCCATCCATCCATCCATTATCTATACCGCTTTATCCGTCAAGGTCGCGGGGGGAAGCTGGAGCCAATCTCAGCAGACTTCGGGCGAGAGGCGAGGAACACCCTGGGCAGGTCGCCAGTCCGCCAGTCCACCACAGGGCCAACACAAACACACATGCTCGCATTCACACCTATGGGCAATTTAGAGTAGCCAGTTGACCTAATCTGCATGTCTTGGGACTGTGGGAGGAAAC
>JAQQZU010023539.1:0-15163 GCA_030068025.1 Parauchenoglanis punctatus | reverse complement strand
TTTCTTTTGTATTCAATGTCTGGTGCATCACGTCGCAGTGTCCAACAGCAGTCAGCAAGCATTGACGGATTCCAGTTTCCCTGGTATCGTTTCTCCATTGTAGCAATGTCCTGGTGAAACCTTTCACCGTGTTCGTCACTGGTACGTGATGGGTAAATTTTTATGTGATATTCGTGATCAGCACCCACAAATATATAAGAAACACCCGACAGTGTTCAAGAAGCCAAAACGTTGTTGTGCAGGATTAGCTATCCTTCATTATATAGTAATGTATAATTGCTTCATTGTATAATTTCATTTACACATTTACCTGTGGTTTTACGATTAAGAGGTTCACTCGAAGAGGTGATACTGTTCTCTACAGAGGATGGGAATTTCTCAAACACACCACATGGATTCAAGGATATCTAACTAACAGTCCATGCTGAGTGGAAGTGGGTGTGTTAGAGCAAGGAGAACTGAGAAATGTACAGGGCAGGGGTTCTACAGGACCAGGTTGGGGAATGTGTTCTCAACTGTAATAGTTAACCTACATCAGTGTACAATTTTATTTGACTACATAGTGCTGAATTGCAGTTTGGCACACAAGCGGCAACAGGACGCAAAGTAACCCAGAAAAGGATGGGTTCCCCCTTATGGGTCTAGAAACCCCTCATGTTATTTCCTTATGTCATCTCAATGACAAGGTGCTGTATCATGACTGACCGTGCACTCTGACCCCAACTTCCTAACAAGCTGCTATATGTGGAAAAAAGAATTTTACTGTGCTGTAATGTATATTTGACAAATAAGGGAAGCTAAATTGGGTGGTGAACACACTGCCCATAATTGCAAGAAATCTTGAAATGTGTTCAAATCAATGGAAAATCATCTCATACTGTATCTGTCAAATAACATTTTTAATTCATTGGTCACCCAAAAGAGGTAATTAGTATTCCAGCAGAATCTGCCCCTATGGATGAGCCTGACACAATTAGCACGGCCAATCTGCCTACCTGGGTGTTTTTGAATAGTAACCTGAGCTCCGGATGAAAGTAGCTTGGAGCTGTGAGATGGCACTCCCATACATACTAGCCTCCACCTACCCTATCAGTTTACTTCAGCTCCTTACTCTGCCTCCCTTAACCAGTGTTTACTGACGTGTTATTATAACTCAAATTTACTTAACTGTAACTCGGAAGTCATAGCTTACAGGTTAAATATAAAAAATATAAACAGCTGTCAGTAATGTCATTTTTTTTCACATTTCTCACTGTGGATTTTCTTAAAATTTCCATTTAGACTAAAATGGATGGCCAGTCAGCTAGCTAATATTAGTAGTAGATTTTCTTCATGTAAATGTTTTAATTATTAATAAATAAACTATAGTGCCTTATAATGACTGTTTGTACAGACCATTACTATTGACCAGATAGGAGGACAAGAACCAACAGGAACCAGTTTACTATTTATTAACCAACGTTCAGAGTTTCTCTCGATACGACACTGGCTTATACTACAAGCTTGAGTCCATCATAAATTATTTTATGCATATTCAAACCTGCATTTTACAGTTTACTTACATTATTAGTCTATTTTACATTTAGATACATTTGACATTTCTCCACCCCATAAGTAAAATGATCTTCGTGTGAATAAGAAGATAATGTGCTAAATTATCTGACCTGACAGGAACAGAATTCTGATGTATTTCTCAAGAACATTATCTTATCTTGTAGTCATCGTTATTTACTGTACATCTGGTCATCTGTTGGATCAGCAAATAAACACAAATGAAGGATAAACAGTTAATGTATTTGCTAAAAATGTGGGTTTATTGATCATTTTTACTGTTATTTTGTAAATTGGTCAGTTATTACTCAAATGAATGTATGCAATCATTTTATTTTATTTTAATACACTGCAGCATTTTCAGGTCCTGAGGTACAATGACATTTACATATGACTACTTTACATACATATCTCCATATGTGATCATCAAATACATAGCCTCATTAAGAGCATTAAAAATTATATATAAATGGTAAAGTAGATTACATAACCTTACTAGATTGTGGACCAACTGCCACATTTTGGGGGCAAGAACAGCACAAACCCCAATCTGTAACTGTAATTCTCTCCAAAACCATGGTCTGTGAAACATGTAGTGTGTGGTTAGGAAGCTTCCCAAAATTCAGGCTAACCTTCCTCAAAAGAAGTGCAACTCTTTTTACATGTAGGATAATGTATAGTACTGGCTCACTGTCTACTGGATCAAGTTTCCTTGTCCCTCTTGCTGACAACTAGTTTTATAAAATGAGTCCCTTGATATGATGTTTTCCTAATAATTAAACTAACATTAGAGAAACATTACATTATTCATGTTAATTAGGAAAATTCATCACTTGTGTGGAATATCAGGTTACATGGACATCATTCATGTACAATCAGATGACTGTAAATGTGTTCAGGTGCATTATTTGTATAAGCAAATCATGTCCTACTCCAATCAGGAAGTGGTGTCTAACTGTCGTCTAACTGTCATCTAGTTCATAATGAGGAAGTTTTGTGAATACACAGTAGTGGTGTGATATTAATGTAGTGTTATTTAAATTAAAATCCTCCATTTTTAGCAGCATACAACTGATCAGCTGGTTACAGCAATTCCTGATCAAGACTTCATTTCACTCATATTATTCTATTAGAATATTAAAAACAGCACAGCTCCATCCTTATACAGTACTGAAGTTGAACACAAACACCAACATGGCTTCAGTCAGTATCTGGTTAGTATTTGGATGACCCGTGATTTTACCTGTGTGTTTTATTCACAGTCATTCACAGGTCTTTCCTGCTGTACACAATAATGTGGTCGTATCATCTGAAGCGAGACTTTTTGTGGACCAGCTGCCTCTGATAAACAAAATGAGAGAAGTGTTTCAGGCAACAATATGCTTACATAATACTCTGTTTCTTTCACACCCACTGTTTGTACTCCATTGCATTTTTATTATAGTGTTATGGGAGTATTGTATTATGCGATTTTGGTCTTACCCTTGGCGTAGGCAATAGTCCTCTTAATGACATGCTGCACCTCAGAAACTGTCTAATCACAGGCTTTCTGTTAAAGCGCAGCCGAAGTGCAGCTATAAAAAAATCCAAATGAAGTGTTTTTTGCTGTCTACAATGTTTCTTATGTCTTTATCTTTTACAGATCCATAAGTGAAGTAGTGGTGGCATAAAGCAGTTTAAAACAGTTCTATTCTCTGGTGAACAAATGCCTTGTACATGAATACACTACTCTCAGAGTTTGAGCTGTACAGTTTTATATACACTGTGCTGAAAGAAAAAACCAATTCTGAGGCACAACAACAATACGATTTAGTAAAATAGGTTCAAAATCCTTCTTTGTTAAAAATGCTGGATGGTATAAACAGACTAACAGGGCTGAGCTCTGACTGTATTATTAAACACCTCAAAGCTGATTACATTGGACTGGAATGACTATTGTCATGAGAAAAAAAAATCCCCAGAATGATAAGAAGGAATAAAGCTGTGACGTTTCTTCTAGCCCAGATAATCATGTGATGTGAAAAACCCCCCTAGATTAGATCTCCATTTGGGCTGATTATTTAAAGCCTGACGTGTCCAAAGGACATCATCGAAAGTGACCAAGGAGATGTAAATGAAATACAAAAAAACAGTGTAAAGAACATGGACAGGGTGGATTACGTAAACGGTCAACAAATCATCAATACATGAAGGATGTATTTACCAACATAGCTGTAGCAGTGAATTAACTGGAACTACCTTCAGCATACTTGGAGGTGATGGGGAATGAGCACAGAAGAACATTACACATCTGAAAGTATGCAGTCGCAGCCACATAGTGCATCTTTGTTCCAGTGTCCCCAGTTTCTATCATGAACAGCGCGCTTTGTGAACTCGGCCTTGCACAGCATGTTCCCGATTATATCCGGCATTCATGGTGCAGCAACAGTGACAGTCAATTGGAAGCAGGCACATCCAATTCATATATACTCACGCAGCATATAAACAACTCTCCGTTTCTCATTGACTAGTCCCCGTGTTGTTGTTGCCCTGCCTATTGTACTCTGTTTGCTCATCGCTCAACCCTTGTTCTGTTTTGTGGATTACTCTTTTGCCTTGCGTTGTTGTACCTCTGCCTCTGAATATTTAATAGACAATATTGCTTTCATGCCGTCTCCTAACCTGCGCATGTGTCCAGCCAAACCCCACCGACATGACCGTTATAAATAGACCTTATCTTCCATAAACTCACATGTTGCTGATCTTTACTGTAAAGCTTCTGGGAATCTCTGCAGTGAGAAATCTAACAATGTTTTAAAATCCAGTGGGCCCTTTTTTACAGAAAACTGAATATAGAATATACAGGGTAAAATGTTTTCCAGGAAAGATTTTTCACTGATATCATGTGAACAATATGTTTTCACACATAAAATTAGCATTCTTTTTGCTAATGTTAGTCATCTGTATTTCTAGTTGATTAAGAACTGAGTTAACACGCATAGTGAGAATGATTAGTATTTTTGTTTGCTCACTGTTAAATGTAGTCAACTTTGAGGTGGTAATCTGAGCTAGATGCTACCATTCGGTGAGAAGGAACGAAGAGCCACACAAACAAGAAGCTAAACTCTGGTACTTAGATTGAGAGTCTGTCAGGTTGGCTTTGTTGAGATAGCAAACAGTTTCTGCTAATAGAAGTTGTAGTTTATTTGGCCCTAAACTCTTTTAGCACTCAGTCCAAACTGTTTCTGTGGTTCAACTGTAGTCCACAGTTTTTCTGTGACACTTCTCGTAAATGTTTTTTGTCTCAGCAGTTGTTAACAGTTACAGTTTACAGTATTCATGATTTTGATCCCTTGCTCATCTGCTTTTTCAGTTAAAGCAGCAGTCAGCAGGAATAAAACTCACCTGGCAGCAAAGACAGTTCACTAATGGGGAATGGACACAGGAAGTGAAAGGCTCTTATTCCCTCTGATAGCTGTTACATCCGGTGAAGCTTCTCTCCTGTGAGCCAGTAATGAAACTGAGAATATCCCAGGCTCTTGTGACAAGGCTCTTGTGTCTGGTGGTGTCTTTGGTCTGAAAAACAAAACGGCAGGAGCTGCTAGTTATTAAGCAGCAGTTATACTGAACTTTACCTTGCTTTCTCTTGTATAGAACACAACTAAAAGTCGTCAAATGTAGGTTGTCTCGTCAACCTACAAATCTATAGGTCATATGGCATTAATATAGGTCAACCTACATGCTAGGCTTTTGTGGTAATATTATGGGGAGGGGATTCCGTTTTTGGATCTGGCTTATAGTTAGTAGTGTTGCCAGTTCTGTATTTTATATTTAACATATTTCCACTTTATTACAGTGCTGATGTGGTGTGTCAGTTGGCCCGGTTTTGAGAGGTGCATCGAGATTGCATTACGCATATGACTAGCATTATTATTAGTAGTAGTATTGCTAGCATTATTAACAATTAGCATTATTATTACACGTATGACTAGCATTATCATTAGCATTACTTTGTAACAAACACTGTCTTAAATGTATTTTTGTGTGTTTGGGGTGCAGTTGAAGTGTTTCATGATTTTTTGTTGTTGGGGTTACTTTTGTCAAAGTCAGTTTAAAATTTTTGTCCCTGTAATTATCCAGCTTAAGTTGTGTGGAAGGGATTTTGTTTTTAAATAGTAGTTGCATTTGTACAGCAGCCATGGCCTTACATGGGGCTTTTACACCTCTAACCTCTACTGGAGCTTTCACAGCTGTGCATTTGTTCGCCATGTCTGAAGCAGAACTAAAGTGTTACTTTTGGTTCAATCGCTATTTTTATTTCACATTTCATATGCAATTTTGATGTGGCTTACATCTCTTCACTGTTCCTACTGGTGGTGTGAATGCAAACAGAAAAATGTCCGTAGAACTGCTTGGTCTGAAAGCGCCCAGTGTGTCACCTGCTGTTCTTCACAGAGTCGATTATGTTCTTTAAAGTATATGTTCCTTGTGTAAAGACTTCTTTGTGGCACTTAGCAGCAAGTTATAGTTATATTTTAATACTTTTCATTGTTATTTATAAAGTTTGTGACAGTTGCATTTATTCCACTAATTACATTCTGAATTCAATAAAGGTAATCGGTGTAAATATGTCACTGAAGGATTCTGCTTGTGTAACTGTAGCAACATAAGATTAGGACTATTATACTGGGTTATACTGAGAAATACATTTCTTCAAGCGATTTAGTAGCTTTATTTTTCAAATGAGAAGTACATTATTAGAATTAAACAGAATGCAGCTTTCTTAGAAGAACACCATTATCAAAGATGCAGGAATGTGTGCAAGACTGTAAAGCATTACAGCAATGATGGGAGAGGCCGCAAAAATGTTTCTGGGTTTCTCAGCTTCAAAGAGAAAACATGCCCAACCTTTTAGGCTTGGCTGTTGATGTCAAAAATTAAAGAGCAAAGAGTAAAGAGTAATATTTAATTGGATAGCTGCTAAACACTACTTACTATAGTCTGTAAATTGCTACAGTAGTGAATCAGCACCACTGTAGTCCAGTAAAAATGAAAGGTTATAAGTTTTGATTTATAAATTGTTACCATCAGGTTTTATTCAAAGCCAGTGCAGAAAGACATGTGATCTGCTATAAGCACAACATAAAAAGAAACAAAAACAGGACACTGAGCAATAGAGGAAAAGATACTCAGGTGGTGTCTAGACAAGTAAAACCACAAATAACTGCACATTATACAATTATCTTTGTTGTTGGGTGTCGTTACTGGAATAAGATGTACTTTGTGTGGAACATCAAAATGTTTTGTAAAATTAAAAATAAAATGACCCATTAGAAAAGGCGTGATCAAATTATCAACAAAATTATGTGAGGAATTTGAATGCGGGCTTGACTGGAAATTATTTTCATTTCAAATAATTTTTGTTACACCCAGTGAAGCCTTTTTCTCAGTTACTGTTTTAATTTTACTGATTTATTTGACCATATTTTTTCCTGACAGTTAGTCCTTGTCTAGGTCTACTATCTGAGCAGTCTCCTTGTCTCCTGAGCAGTCTCCCAAATCTCAAAGATCAGCATCAAAGTGTTGCTGCACCAAAGAACTGCACAGTGTTTTCATCAGACTCCTACTGTTTCATGCCACAGCCTTGAAAGTGGGAACTCAGAATTGTCATTTTCAACCTCAATGTCTTGAAATTATAAAGTGAGAAATATCAATGGATGCCTCCATGTTTGTCTTTTGTTAGCAACAGGCTACCCAGCTAACTGTGGTGAGTGATTTATACTTGCCTCCTCAAAACAGAGAACTGTACAGTCAGTTATAGATTTAACAATATGTTGATTGATCTAAAGCAAATACCTCTACATACAGTATAAGTCATTTAAAGGTAAGAAGTGCTACTTTGTTTACTGTAAATGCAGTGAGCAGTTATGTAGGGTTGATGTCACTTGCTGTCTGAATCAGGGTTGAGGGCCTGGTACGAATTCCGAGTTAAGGGTTTTCTTTGGTTTTCCTTGGTCTGAGATCAGAAATTCAGAGTTATGAGTTTTAGTCAAATGTAACATAAGGCACACCCAGACAGCTGGCGTGCCGGCTCAGCACTCCCCGACAGCTGTCTAAGACAAAACTGGAAGCAAGAAGATGCTTTGGCGTGGGCTTTAAAGGCTGTAAAATGTTTAAGTGTTTAACATTCCTTTCTTTAATATTTGTCAGTACTCAGGTTTTATGGCGTATAATGAAAAATATTTACTATGAATCAGGAAGTTCAATTTTATTTGTTTGGTGATTTTAGCAACATACACTGTAACAAAAATGTTTTATATTTTGAGGACAGAGTGAATTTAGATCTTAATAGCTGATGAGCAAGCTGGAGGTGACATTGGCAAAAAGTAAACATCAGTGGACAGGATACTTTAAATTATCTCCAGGTGTGACTGTGTTTGCATTTGCATAATGGACCAGTCAGTGAGCCAGATTTTGGCATTCTTGTTTGTCTCCACATTTTTCAGCTGTGCAGAATTAAAATGTGGTGCAGTGTGATGTACAGAGCTCTAAAATCCTATTTAATCTCCATTCACTGTTAGCAACGAGATCTACAATGCCTTCACTTTTTAACTAAAACCTGTGCTAAATCACACGAGTGATCAGGAACAGACATGAATATTAATGACTCGCATTACTGAATGTGGTTTTCTTAAACATTATTGCTGCTGTTCTCATGTTAGTTAATTTTTTTTGTTTGTTTGTTAAGCCTCCTGTTGTCAGTGTGAGCACGGATAAGCCTCCTGTTGCTGGTGACACTGAGGAGATTTCAGCGACCTGCACTGCAGCCAATGCAAAGCCTGCAGCAGAAGTGACGTGGAGTCTGGCTGATTTAAGTGACTCTGTGAAAGTACAAACTAACATCACTGTGGACTCTGAAGGAAGATCCACTGTTAAAAGCAGCCTGATTGGTGTAGCATCCAAAGATCTAAACCAGAAGAAGGTTCAGTGTTTGGTCACACACCCTGGTCTAAAGGAGAAACTGGAACTGGGTTACACATTGATCATTCACTGTAAGTCACAGAGTTCCTCATTTTATTTTTTTAAACAGACACTTATGACCAGAGTCACACTATATAAACAATAGTGTTCTTTTTGTTTCACATTATTGAAGAAGTAAAACAAAGTGTCTGTTGTTGGACTTTACCTGGCAGTGTCCTTTTCTTTAAAACATATTTAATTGACCTGCACATAGTAGAATTTGCAACAGAGCATTTTTCTTCAATGTCCAAATTGCAGTGCATATGACGCAGTTACAAAAAAGACTCTGTTTGACTGGCTAATGATTTATGAAATGACAGCCGCATGATGTAGACACTTTATGAAGGCTACTTCAAGCAGAAGAAACCTGGAAGTGTGAAAATGGCTCATTCACAATATTTTTTTTTATATATACCCGGGTCATGGTGACATTTTATGTAATATAGTGTATTTGTGAAGGGTGTGTCAGCAGTACATAGCCTAATGGCATTAATTTGCCTTAATAATAAGTTTCAACATCCTTGGGGAAATGAACAAAACAGTTTAAATCTAAATTACCTAGTACATTGCAAATGTTTTTAATTAAAGCATGAAGTGCAAAATAAGCAAGGTAAGGGAAGTTTCCCATAGCATAATGTTTATCAGTGTAGTATGGTGTAAAGATCCAAACATGTATACATGTATACATGTAAAGATCCAAACATGTATACTTTTAACAGTAATTAACAATCACATGTATACTTTTAACAATAATTAACAAATTCTCTTTTAGACACTTTCCAGTGAAGGAGCCCCTTTCCAGCAGTGTGAATAGCAGACTGCTTATTAAGCAGACCCCGGAAAGTAACGGCCTTTACTACTGTGTGGTGTCTAATGAATACGGGAGAGCCGTAGGTTCCCTCTGTGTGAATGTCACACCATGTGAGTATGTGTATCATCTGTCATTCAGTGGAACAGTGAATAAATGTTCTTACTTGCATCCATTGTGCATGTTCACACAATAAATGTGGTTCACTTAATAGATACACAGTTTAATAGACACAAGTCATCAGACTACATTTATTCAACTCCTTAGTCTTAATGATCCGGTTAAAGTTAAGTGTACTGGAATACAGAGTCAAAAGAAAACTAAAAATGTTCACGTCCAGTTAATATGCTCTGCACTGTGATATTTATGTAACGGCTCAGTGACATTAAACAGCTTCCCCCAGTGCTTCGGTTTGAGATAAGTCATACAAATCCAGATGAAATGAGTAAACTGTGTGAGTAAAGTCAGTAAACTGTGAGCTAACTGTAATACTTTATTAATGGCTTTGCAGCTAGAGAATCCACAACTTACTGGACTCTGATCATCATAGTCATCCTTGCTGGGGTTTGTGCTTTTCTCATTTGGAAATTTAATTTGAATCAACATGTTATAAAAAGACTGCTGTGAGTTTGGTCATTTACCAATCTAGTATTGAGAGAGAATTATAAGCCTATAAAGATTTTTGAGTTGCTTTTTTCTGTTTTCAATCAGGTGTTTAGGCAGTTCAGACTCAGACGAGATCAGTGTTAAATCCTTTATTTTAATCCCCATGGTCTTGTTTTGCTCACTTTATCATGTTAGTGAATACATTCAAGCTGTTTCTTTTACCTAGGTGGGTTGATGTGTGGGTGGTTCAAACCTCTCTACTGGGACCATATCTTGTCGTGGTGGAGAGGCTTATTCTTATTACCGTCTCCTACTTTACAGGAAGACAAGAGGAAGCCAAATAGTCCCATAGGCTTTGTAACATAACGATCCAGTGTGGGTCTCCTTCTTGCCACACATCAATATTAAAAGGTGGCCATAACATCATAAGGGTCTGTTGACTTGAACATGTTCATGTTGAACATGAACTACAGTCAGCTCTAAAAGGATCCCTGCAATGAGAAGAAGACACCCAGGCATCAGAAATGAGAGGACATCACTTCTTTTAACATTTCCTCAAGTGATTAGGGCAGTGGTAGCTCAGTGGTTAAGATGTTGGACTAGTGATTGGAATGTCGTGAGTTTAAATCTCAGCACTCCCATGTTACCTCTACTGGGCCCATGAGTGAGGCCCTTAACCCTCAACTGCTCACTTGTTTAAATGAGATGTATGTAAGTTGCTCTGGATAAGGGTGTCTGCCAAATAACATAGATGCAAATGTAGATTAAATCTTGATCAAGATTTCATCACATCTCACTGCAGATCTAGGTTAAGGCAGTTATGGCAAATGAGTGACTCTCCAGAGACCTTCTAAAGTAGATGGCAAAAACCTTAATAGTATAGATATAGACCTCTGTCACACAGGAACTCCTATTTTGCCTTTTTTATGTAATTAAACTGTGGTTGAATGTTTTATGTGTGATTTAAACATTTTTATGCAATAGTTGTATTTTTTTCATACATTGGATCAGCTTTATTATTTTTTTTCTTTTCAGTTTTTGTGATTTTTCATTTGCTCATTTATTCATTTTTCTAGCGTCATTCTAATTGTTATGTAAAATAAAATGTTATTTTTTCTAGCGCATGTTGCTTTGACCCACAGTAAGATAGGATTAGTTATTAAACCATAGGATTAGTTATTTAGATGTGAGAACAATGAAACCACATGATCTGTTGGAGAGCCGAGTCAGATGAGTTCACATGATTTTATCCCAGTCTGCATCACGCTGAGAGTCAGGAGTGCTGGTGTCATTAGATTTCACAGATTATTTAGAGAGAAAATCTACAATCCTCTCAGAGTAGTGTTGCCAGCTCGGTCCTTTATATTTAATATATATTATTTGCTTTCATTTGTTACAGACACGTATATTTCACCAGTGTTTCGGAGTTCAGATTATGTTGATGTGGTGTGTCAGTTGGCAGGTTTTGGGAGGTGTATTGAGTTTGTATTGTGTGTATGTTTAGCATCATTATATTATTATTTTCATTATTAGTAGTATTCCGAGCATTATTAATAATTAGCATTATTATTACATGTATTTCTTTTTGTGTGTTTGGAGTGCAGTTGAAGTGTATTGTTTATTTATTTATTTATTTATTTTCATTTTTTTGGGAGAGTCAATTCAAATTTTTATCCTTGTATTTATCTGGCTTTTTGTCCTTGTAATTATCTCTTTGTTGATTTGCTGTTTCAAGTTGTGTTAAAATAGTAAAAATAGTAAAAGAAAAAAAATTTAAATCATAGTTGCATTTATACGGTAAGAAAAAGGTAATGGGAGTTTGGTTGGATTTTTGGGAGGTCTGGGTAAAAACTTTTCAGTAGTAGACTGGAGACTGAAACAGAATTACTGGTCATGTGGTGCTTTACACCTCTAACCTCTAAGGGAGCTTTCACAGCCGTGCTTTCGTTTGCCATGTTAGAGTAAGAACTAAATAGCTACTTTTGGTTCATGAGCTATTTTTCTTTGGGTTCATTTCATATGGCACATTAATTTAATGCAAATAAAAAGCCAAAAAAGACAAGAGGGGCATGCAGGACTGAGAATGTAATCCTGAAACTATTTCCTTTATTGGTCAGAAAAACAGCAACAGGTTTTCATCCTCACTGAATGTCTGGCAAATATATAAGTCTGAACTTTACTGAGGTAAATTCCTGTTCTGGATCTAGCTCAGGTTAACACTTATTTCCCTTCCCATTCAGCCTCACTATTCGTTTGCATAAATTAAAATGTGCTTTTGTTTGATTAAAGCATGAACATTAATTTCTTTACAGCACATCGTGACAGAAACTGTTATGTTCAGAAAATATAGAATCTGATAGTAATGAGAACAAAGGTTTACATGGCTGCTTAATGGATTATTAAATCGTTATACTCCTCTTTCATGGATAGAAAGTTTGGCCTTGGGCTCTGTCCTTTGGCTTATTTTGTGCCTCACAGCTCAGATCTACAAAACATGTTGTTCCCAAAATACACTCAAGGACATACGATTCAAGGACAACTCACTTTCATACAGCATACAAACTACTGAGATGCTTTCTGATATTTTGTTATTTATTTCTGATATTTTTTTTTGTTATCCGTTATTTTTGTCCATATCTATTCTCAACTGCCTAAATAAACCCCGCCTGGGGGTAAAATGCTCCAAGGATCCACTAAACGCTGCATATGTGAGAGCACACTAATTCACACACTGGCTACCAGTAATAAAAATAATCATTAATAATTAATAATCATAATCATTATAGTCATACATGGTAAACTTATAAATTATTGGTACTCTGTATGAAACCAAGCAACTGGTTGATGTTATGAGATTAAACATGGAAAGACTGTATGTTTTCTGTGAAACACTGGGAGGGGATAGTTGTTAGATCATATGTTTGTGTGTGTGTGTTCAGTGATGTTATATATAAATAACAGTTAGAACATTATCCAATAATTCCTCTTTATTCCTCGTTGTGACAGTTGCATGTATTCCAATAATTATATTCTGAATAAAATAAATGTTATCAGTGTAAACACACTGAATTCTGCTTGTGTAACTGGGGCTACATAATGTTAGGGCTAATGTTAGTGCAGCTTTCTTAGAGCACCATTACCAAAGATGCAGAAATCATGTGTGCAAGACTGGAAAGCAATGATGGAAGAGGCCGCAAAAATGTTTCTGGGTTTCCCAGTTTCACAGAGAATACATGCCCAACCCTTCGGCTGTTTATGTCAAAATTAAAAATTCACTGAAAATGTTTATTGAGTGAGAATGGAGCAGTTTTACCCCCTTTCTACCAACACAAACTAGGGGCTGGTTCTGGGCTGATGCTAGTACCAGTTCGTAGTTCAGTCAACTAGACCCTTCGAAGAGATGGTTTGCTTTTCTATGGGCCAGAGAGCAAACATAGATCCATGTCATTACATCACTGTATATGTCTCTAAATATCTGTATACTTCCCCACTTTCCCAGCCATGTTAGCTCCTAGCACAACAACAACAATGGCAGTCACAAAGTTTTAATTGTTCTTGTTGGTCACAATAATCTCACCCCCAGCCCCTGGCATAAGCGGTTCTTGGTTCTAGACCCGCAAAGTATTGGTGTCTCTCTCGATTTTCCTGAAGGAGAACGAGTTCTTCGGCTGTCAAAATGTGAAGAACCGGTTGGAGATTAGGCACTGACACTGAACCGGCCCTTGAATTGCCTTGGTGAAAAAGCAGTATTTAATTCCTGCCCCAGTAGGGTGCTATTAATTAGTGCTTGCTGTATTCCCTATTTTTGATCACTGGATACAACGTTAAGTCTTTGGTCAAGAGCTAAAAAGATGATCAAATCAACAGAACATCTGTCAAATACCCAAATATTTTTACAGTTATTCGTCACTCAAAAGAGAATTAGTGTCTCAGTGAAATTTAAAATGACTGGAGTTATGAATAAGGACTATCATAACAAGATTAACATCTGAAGAGTAGCAGATTTAAATGGTGCAGCTCGGTCTATCAGCTCTGTACAGCTGAATGTCGCCATGCACAGTTTAACTGTCAAAGAGGCACGGTCAGGGGCACAACAGATGTTTCCTCTAAAAAAGATGATAAAAAAATGCTGTTTACCAATGACTGGTATTTTAGGGCAATTTTGAGCTGGGTGCCTTATCTGCTTTTATTTTTTTGATTATATGGCCCTTGTGTTAATGGCTAATGGTAAGGCATATGGTGATGTATATTCTATGGTGCTCTTCTTACTGTATTACTACTATTAATATATTACTATATTACCTCCCCTACAGAGTTTTTTTAGACTGGCATTATTCTTAGTCTGTGACCTAATGAATTAGGATGTATTTATTGATAAACTTCAAAATTGTAATTCTCTCTGAACAAGGGCATCTACTAAACATCATAAATGTATTCATTTCATTAGTATATTGTGACCTTAGGATTATAAGGTTCTATCTCTCATTTATTCTTAACCCGATAAGCACCGTATAATACTATATGCATTTGTTTTCTAAATATTTTGTGTAATGCGTCTGTATGGTGAGAGAATATTATACAGATGCGTACACAGACTAAACCTTTAGCCTAAATAGCGTAATAGAATTTCTTGGCTATTACAGTGAAGGACTTGCAAAATTATTTCGGCTGGTTTGTGGCACATTATTTTGCAAGACACGTGTGTGTGCAGTGTGTGACAAGCCGAGGTCCTCCCAAAACCAGCAACTGCAAAACTGCTTTTAAAAAAACTACTTTTTTTGGAAAAAAAAGTCGCAGTGTGTAACTTTCCATATTGCAACTGTATAATATATTGTCAATATATTATTATTGATATTGTTATTAGATTTTATTTTCTATATTAGAATTTAACCCCAAGTTTGTTTAAGTTCTGTCTCTGCAACAATCTCACATATGTTCTTGTTCCATTTTAAAGTAAACACGTCTATACCAATTTGTCAACTCCTTCAAAGCTTGGTAGCTTGCTTTGAATAAAAGCCTCTGCAAAAAGTATGCAAAACAAGCGCATATGCATTGCAAATGCAATATTTCATTGGTGTCGTATCGAGTGCCTTTTATAGCAATAAAATTATATGGAAATTTTATCACCTGGCAGCTACACAGGCTTATGAACTCCTAGTAGATTTTGAGAACAGACAGCATTTCACAAAGAGAATCTGT
>JAQQZU010023538.1:0-15167 GCA_030068025.1 Parauchenoglanis punctatus | reverse complement strand
CATTACTTTAAGACATGAAGCGTCTTTTAAGTCATAAAAATAAAGAAAAAAACATTGAATTAGAAGGTGTGTCCAAATTTTTGACTGGTAGTGTATATAGATCATAGCTGTGCCGTTGCGTTTCCAATAATACACAATAGATGCAAGGAACAATACTAAGGCTACTTGTTGCCATTTGCATGTAACACACTCAGCAAGGAGCAGGAACTCTTATGGCTTTAGTTTACTCTCTGTTTATAACAGCGCAGACCTTGAACTAAAAATGGCTACCTAAAAATAAAAAAAATGTGGAGATATGCTCAGTGTCTCAGTCAGCTTGCATTTTGGTTGTTCTTTATTGAGCTACAGCTAAAGAAAAGTTACCTTGCATGATGATTAGTTTAACATAGGGAAGTTTACCCCTGTAGTGGCTTAACCCCCTAGCATTAACTGATTTTTTTCCCCCCAGCTTTTAAACTCTGAACATCATCACACATCAAATTATTATTATTATTATTGTGTTACACATAGAGCAAACACCTAACGTGCACTCACCCCAGCAACAGCTTGAGCAAGGAGGGTTTTTCCACAGCCAGGCGGCCCATGAAGGAGGAAACCTCGTGGAGGCACCACTCCCAGCTGCTGGTACACTTCAGGATGACGCATATGGATGAGCAATTTACACAACTCCTAAAAACAGCATGAAGAGAAATGGATGCATGTCATAGGTCAGTGTGTATGCTAGTGGAGTTATCCACCAATCTGCATACAAGAAAACCTGGAACAATTCATAAATTACATTTATATCATTTGTTCTGAACACAGTTCTATTGTCCGTAAGGTCATGTAATGTTACATTAATTCACAGGAACACACACGCGCACACATTTTTAAATCCTTGCCTACTTTTCAAGAAAAGCTCTTGATTTGTGAAAGCATTGAGCGAAAACCTCATGTTAGCATGGATATACTGGTTAAACCATACCATCAGAGTTTCTTCATTACCACCGACGTCTTCAAACTTCACTGTGGAATGTTGAAGTTCGGGAGGTTTGGTCCGGGCTTCAACACAAACGATAAAATCATGTATTTTCTGCTAGCCAGCAAAATTAGAGGTTTATACATAGTCTATCATTTTGCAAGAGGAATCCGCACCTTTTTTTGACATGATGCTTTCCTCAATGTCTGCGTCTATGTTTTTCTTTTCTCCTTCTCCCTGGGCTTTTCTTTTTTCCTTCTTCTTGCTTTTCTTCGGCTTCTTTTCAGGCTCCAGCACTGACAGTTCAGTGTCTTTCTGCAATACACATCCAAAGCACACGAATAAGCCATTGAAAACCCTGATCCCGTAAAAGCTGGGATGATGTATAAAATGTAAATAAAGAGAATGCTATGAGTTACAAATCCTTTTGGACCTATATTCAATTTAATACAATACAATGACAAGGTATTGACAAGGTAACATTCAAACTGATAAACATTATTGTTTTAATACCAATATGTAAATATACATTCATTCTGAATTTGATGCCTGCAACACATTAAAAAAAGTTGGAACAGGGGCATGTTTACCACTGTGTTACATCACCTTTTCTTTTAACATTAAGCTTTAATGTTAACATTAAACATTAAAGCTTTAACATTTAACTCATTAAGCTTTTGGGAACTGAGGACACCAATTGTCCAGATTTTTGATCTACAACTTCAGCTGCTCAACAGACCAGGGTCTCGGTCCTCATATTTTACACTTTATAATGCGCCACACATTTTTCAAATGTCCTGCTGGAATAAACTGGAAGGTCCCTGAAAAAGACGTCGTCAGCATGCACGGCAGCATGTTGCTCCAAACCTGTACGTACTTTTCAGTATTAATAATGCCATCATAGATGTGCAGGTTAGCCATGCCAGGTGCACTAACACACCCCCATACCATCACAGATGCCGGCTTTTGAACTTTGCACTGGTAACAATCTGGATAGTCATCTTTGTCTTTAACCCAGAAGACACGATGTCCATGATTTCCAAAAACAATTTGAAACATGGACTCATCAGACCACAGCACACTTTTCCCTTTTTGCGTCAGTCCACCTCAGATGAGCTCGGGCCCAGAGAAGTCAGCAGTGTTTCCAGATGTTATCCGGATTTATCAACAACGGTTTTCCGGAATGCTCCCGAGACCACGTAATAATGTCCTTTATACAACTGAATCGGTTTTTAATGCAGCGCCGCTTGAGAGCTTGAAGGTGACGGACATTCGGTATTGGTTTTCGGCCTCGCCTCTTACATGCAGATTCAGTTCAGTTCATGTGAAATAGTTAAATAAATGTCAATATTTTCATAGCTTAGCTTCTTAGCTTCACTCGACTTTCAAGCAATAACTGCTTCAAAGTATTGGCAAGAGACAGGACGTTTTTATGGTCTGTAAAAAAAAAAAGTAGGTTGATCTAATAGAAACTGGATTTATGTCTAAATGCATACCTTATACACATATATGGAATTTTGTTTTTTTTGTTTTTACAAATTCCAAAAAGTTTAATAACTAAATAAATAAATGATGAGCAAACGCACAGTGACAGCGGATCTGGCCGACTCCTCCTCACACAGATCGATCAGGATGTTTTCCTGATCTTTTCTTCCCGTCTTATCAATGAACCAGCCACCAGCAGACACAGTGGTGGAGCGATGAGGGGTACAACTGCTGCTGCTGCCCTCAGCTGATGAACCCTTCTGAGAAGCCGGATTTGGGCTACTGGTGCCCTGCACTGTTGAAGGCGCTCCGTTCTCAGGATTCCCCTTACAGTACAGGGACATTAGCGAGTTGTTCATGTGATTGGTGTTCTGCTGATAGGGACAGAAATATTTATGGGGGTAATCAAACTGTAATAATAATCCATATTATCACAAAGGTACTTTACGAAAGTATCTTACAAACAACGGTCAAATACAACCCCGTTTCCAAAAAAATTTGGGACGTTGTGTAAAATGCAAATAAAAACAGAACGTGATGACTTGCAAATCATGGAAACCCATATTTATCTGCAAACAGAACAATCATTCCCTGAATGTTGTTCATCGAAGAGGTGATGCAACACAGTGGTAAACACGCTCCTGTTCCAACTTTTTTGAAACGTATCGCTGGCATCAAATTAAAAAGGGGAACATATTTTCCCAAAAACGATAACATTTCAACATTTGACATGCTCCAATTGTTCTATTTTCAATTCAATACGAGTTTACGTGATTCGCAAATCATCGCATTCTGCTTCTGTTTACGTTTTACACGGCGTCCCAACATTTTTGGAAATGTGGGTTGGAAAATCAAGTAAACGGAACCAAACAAAAGAATTAACAAGTAAGACGTCTGCCTGCATACATTAGTTTTTAAATTGGCACAATCTCGTAAAAACCTGTCATTACTTCTGTTGTGTTTTTAATCATATTTCAATGTCAGCATCTTTGGATTACTCGAAAGTGCTTTTGTAAATAAAATGTATTATAATGACACTTTTTACAGGTTGTTCAATGATGTGAACTTCAACATGATTCAGCGTGAGACAAGTAAATAAACAGGACGATAACATGCAATATCAAGCCCATAATTCCAGACTATGGTGAGATTCTCACCTCATTTTCAGAGAAATCTTCCTCGCTGTCCGAGCTGTCACTCAGCACACTGCTGTCCTCACTAAAAACCAGAAAGATGGAAACTGAGTCATCATGCAGGCGCACCGGTTTCATGCACTGACTCTATCAGGCCTGGCAGTCAGTGATTACAGATTATATACCACTGCACTGCTGAATCCTTAAAACTGAAAGGTCAGAATGTGTTGATTACTTTTCTATACCCGCAGCTCTGACAGTAGCGCAGTGTTATAAATCAAACCACAGGTTTATTTAACTCGCGACAAGTCCTCATAATCAAAGACTCCTAATAAACCGATTTCTTTTTGAATTGTGACCAATTTAATCTAAAGAAAGACATGTATAAGTGTAACATTCTCTGTACGGAGACATTTAGGTCTCCAGCGTCAGTGCTTTGTTAGAGTCTGACGTAAAGCTGGTCTAAGTTTACGCATTAAGGAGAGACAGACGAGAGGTTGGGGAGGGAATGACTTTATAGCCGTTACAACAGGAGCTAAACTAAGGTTTATCGAGGTAACTATAAATGGATAAGAAGTGTGACGTGTAATTCTTTCAAATCTCTAGCATTCCTCACTTACGGTAACGTTACTGCGCCTACATACAGAGCTCACGCCTGGATCAAATGCTTATTAAAATCTATCGTTAGTTTTTAAGAAATTACAGATTAGATTAGAGTATTTCAACACCGATTAGAAATCGAGTCGTTCATTTTCACAAAATAAACCCGTGTTCTGTTTACTAGATGTTACGACCAATCATGGCTGACATCACTTACGCATCATCCTCTTTACTGCGTCTCGCTCTTTTAGCCAAGTGTTTGTCTTCCACTGCTGAGAGCGCAGACTCGTTACAGATCACCTTGTGCACTATAGAACAACATATGTTTTTACAAATTTACATGTATTAAAAGACAAAGACATTGGGATAAAATACTACCAATGTGCAGAAATGGTACATTAATCAAGATTAATTAATACAATAGTAAGAATATTTTTTCTGTAACAGCTAAGCGACTTCGCAAGTATTACGACTAGACCTAAAAATGAAGAGCTTCTTAATGTTTAAAAACTCATTTTTATATTGTGCTTAACCTTCAACATTTAACGTTTTCTCGTCAAATATTTTATCAAATAAGATCAAATCGACTTAATTTGAACGGACAGTGAAAGTAAAGTAAACAAATAATAAAACGAAAAGAATTTTATCATTCTCTGGTCTCCGTTTTACACATCATCATCATCATCATTATGATTATTGTTTCATATGTAAATTCATATATTAAGACCAACTTACTTGTCCATCAGACTTCTTTTTAATAAAAGCTGACACTTTCTGTGGCTTTCACACTTAATCTTATCAAGCACATCTGCTTATTTTATTGCTTTTTACTTATTATTTGGAATATAAGCATTGCATGGTCAAATCTTAATGAATTCTCTTTGAATGTGTTATGTAACTATTACTAATGATAATTTTGTGTTTATATAATTAAAAAAAATTACAATAATAATAAAAAGAAGAACAGGAGAAATGTCCAGGACTCTAAGCGACACAGAAATGAAGGTCGGCCATTAATGCTAAGGATGTAATCTAAATATCTAAGGCTCGGTGGCCTTGTATTATTATTATTATTCCACAGAGATTCAGATCCCATATGAATGGCAATCAGTGATGACTAAGGAGCAGGAGGGCGACTGTAATGTGGCCTGAAAATGCAATGCTTACTCCCGTAGTCTGGCTTGTTTTTTTATGTGGTGAAATGTTAGCTGCATAAATCAAGGTGTAAACAGAGCATCCGCTTGAAAGGCTGGATTGGAGTCACCTTTTTCCACCTGTATCCTGAAAGCCGTTCTGTTCCTTCGTCCATAATCTATCCTGTAAATGCAGACATGCACAACACGAGTGAGTCCTTCTTAGCGCACTTTTGGGATGTAATAAGGAACCAGTTTATTGTATCTCACCTGTACTGACGCTGAAGGTCTGCAGCCATTTCAGCAACATCAACATACTGACTGTTGCTGTTGGATTTCAGGTACTGTAGAAATTATAACACAGAATGATGACATCTGTTTGGAAATCTAAATTGACTCCAAAATGCAGAATTCATAAAAATACATGTAGAAAATGACAAAAAAAAAAATTTATTGACCAGGTGAAGGGCCACAAATATATTTAGAAATATTTCATACTGTATAAAGCCTCTAAAACTTTCTCTTGGTGTAATTAAGCAGCTTACCTGTTCAACTCTCTGTCTGAGTCGCTGGTCTATAAACCCACTACTTCTGTTCTTCATATTTCTTCTCTTTACATTAAGCTACCTCCTCATTGCAATCCGGTTTCATTTTGTAATTTTATAAAGATCTAAATGAGTAATGGGCTTCCTTTAGCTTGCTATATAACCAACAGGGTGTCAAATAAAAACACTTAAACGTATCCACACTTTAAACCCACACGGTTTGTCAGGGTTATCTAAAAGGTATCAGTTGATCATTTAAAAAACAGTGTTTTCCGACCCGAGAGCTGCCATGTGAAGCAGTTATTCTTCTCTTGCATTAAAACAAATGCAAACAGATAACTAATGATACACACCGCCGCCTGCTGGACTGGAGCGCTTCAGTGTTGCCTCACTACCGCCATCTCGTGGTGAAAACTCGCTTCAACACAGCGGCTCTTATTCATTCATTAAAGCTAGGGTAGGCGATTTATTTTAGAGGCGGTTTTTTGTTATAGTTCTTGAAATCCTTTTTATATTGCGACAGCAATGGATAAATCAACTGCTCTGACAATGAAAAGAAAAAAATCTGTCATCTGTGGCAGTCGGAGGTCTGTAAAAATTCACATTGAATGAAATGATTGGGAGGCCTTCCTGCCTGTCCACCTGCCTGCCCACCTGCCTGCCCGCCTACCTGCCCATCTACCTGCCCGTCCACCTGCCTGTCCACCTACCTGCCTACCTGCCTATCTACCTGCCTGTCCACCTGCCTGCCCACCTGCCTGTCCACCTACCTGCCTATCTACCTGCCTGCCCACCTGCCTGTCCACCTGCCTGCCTACCTGCCTATCTACCTGCCTGCCTACATGTCTATCTAACTGCCTGCCCACCTGCCTGCTTACCTACCTGCCAGCCCACCTGCCTGCCCACCTGCCTATCTAACTGCCTGCCCACCTGCCTGCCTACCTACCTGCCAGCCCACCTGCCTGCCCACCTGCCTGTCTAACTGCCTGCCCACCTGCCTGTAAACCTGCATACACTATACCTGTGCACTCATTGTGTGTGACCGGAGTCTTCCACAAGGCTAGGCAGACTTATTGCTAAAGCTAACAAGATAGTCCAGGACTGTGAGTATTGAAAATAGCCATATTCTTTGTTTACATTCATTATGATAATGTTAGGTGTTTTCTAACACATGAATGAGACATTAAGTAGTTGAATATGACAATGACGCCCTATGACGCTCTCCCCAACACTCTTTCTCGTGGACTCGTCCTCCAGCAGTAGTCAGGCAGTGCGCGTTCATGTGCTTTGGAGGAGTAGCTTTGGAGGGAGGGCTGAAGGAAGGGGTGGGATTTTTTTAGTTGGATACTTTTAAAATCTAGCTTACTCTTGCTGCTTTCTCCAAAATTATCTACTCAGGCTTTAAAGTTGCTTTTGATCAAATAGGCTAATTGAACTCAGGGCTATGGCATATTTCGCTTTTGAAATAATGCGTCTCTGGTAGCATCGTTTACATTTGGGAGCACAGCAAGAAAGCAAGATACTTTTGTTAGCAAGAGTACAATCTTGTTTGCAGCAAACTGTGGTGGGGAACGAATGAGTTCCTTCTTCCTACTTCCAAAGTTATTAAGAGAATTAATGTGTGACAAAAGGTGCAGAACATTTGTCAGTTTGCTGTTCTGGAGCACTCAGGTGTTACCAAGATGCCAGGAAGAAAGGACATCAGGACATTACTGTTAGGTAATGTTTGCTAAAGTTTTGTTAGCTAAAGTATTGTTTATTCAATGCCTTGAAGGACTCACAAACTTTCTGCATAAGTGCTGCCCAACTTCCTCTCACGTCCGTTTTAAACACTGTAGCTTGGTGGATTTCTTGAAAAAGGCTCTTTGTCTTCTTGTCACAAATATAAATTCTTTTAACATCGGATTGAAACCCGTAGTGTTCAGGGAATGCAAAATAGCACAAGCATTTGAGGTTAATAACTTCCTAGAATTCAAAACCTTGCTAGTTTCAGTCAAAATGGTGAAAAATTACGCTGTCTTCATGTGCTTACAGAATTATGGTTAATAAGTGTTGCCGACTTGGAAGTTGCACATGAACACCCCCAGATGTTACTGGCTAGCTTTCTCTCAAGAGCATTATTTTCTGTTAGCTACTTAAACTTTTTTCTGTTAGCTTTTGCTGGGCGAATGTTACGTAACAGTAGCGTTACTAACCTTGGACCAGGTACGACCTCAGAGAAGCAATTGTTGCTCTCATCAATCTGAGAAAGGTTATAAGGCCATCTCCAAACAATTAGAAATTCGCCCTTCTACAGTGATTGTTTACAAATGGAGTGCCTTCAAAACAGTTGCCAATCTTCCTAGGAGTGGGCATCACAGCAAATTCAGTCCAAGGTCAGACCATTAAATTCTTAGAGATATAACGAAAAATCCAAGAGCTACGTCATGTGACCTGATCTACAGGGCTCTGCAGGAATATTAAGTGTTTGTGTTCATGACTGCACAATCAGAAAAAGACTGAATAAATATGGCTTTCATGGAAGGGTGACTAGGAAAAAGCTCCTTCTCTCCAAAAAGAATATAACAGCATGACTTTGCACCTGAACAAACCACAAAATGTCTGGAACAATATCCTCTGAACTGATGAGACCAAGGTGGAGATGTTTAGTCATCATGTTAATATCCTATTCTAAAGAAGCACAATTACTGAAAATCATTTTAAATTCAAGTTGGAGAATGTGGGACACATACAATGTTTAGATTAGTTACGGGCTGTACTTTCAGTGACAGTTTTAAAATGTTATTTATTTCCAGCATACTTATACAACTTGAATAACTGGATTTGAAAAAAAATAATAATTTATTTTTTCGTTATGGCCATATATTCAGACATTTTATGAACACAGTATACTAAGTCAAATTGACAACAATAAGATTGACATGCTCTAATTCAAACTTACAGAAATATCAACAATGCAAATGTTTAGAAAATCTTCAAATTTTCAAATGTCCAAATTCATAGCCAATGAATACCTTTTGCTATATAAACTGACCCACCTTATGTCTAACTGGAAAGGTATTAGGGGTACTGGAGCTTCAGTCCTGCCCATGAGGAAA
Organism: Parauchenoglanis punctatus; assembly: GCA_030068025.1. Lineage (NCBI taxonomy): Eukaryota > Metazoa > Chordata > Actinopteri > Siluriformes > Auchenoglanididae > Parauchenoglanis > Parauchenoglanis punctatus. The sequence goes on along the minus strand of JAQQZU010023538.1, from coordinate 6,215 downwards.
AGAAGCTACTCCTAGAGTCTGAGGCATCTGGCCCGTCTGTAAGCCAAGATGATGTCCCCAGTGTGCCAGTCTCTCTAGATAGATGAGCCCCTGGTGTCTTTTCCCTATGAATGATCTGATGATTTGTCTTTATCCAGTGCAAGTAGTACCACAGGATGCATTATTTATATGATTTATATGACTTTCTCCTGCTCTTTTTGCCAAGGTAATCACTAATGAAGAGGCACGCTTTTAGAGAGACTTGTTTTGGATTATATCTGGCATGAACTCATAAGGGGTTTGTCAGGAAGGGTCACCTTGCTTCCTTCTGAAAGGCTGAGTTTGATGAGTTTATAACGCTACAGTGAAACACCATCCATAATGGCATGTTGCAATGGCTGCCAGATACACCTTAAGCACAGATGAGGACTTTGTGCAGTCATTGTAGGGAGGCCATTATGCTGAGAACCAAGCAGTGCACTGAATCCAGACGATGCAGTTTACACTATTCACAGAACAGTTTCCACTTCAGAGCATACAAGTCCTGTTGGAGACTCTTGCTTTTGGTAATTGAACAGAACCACTGCCTTACTTTTGAAAGGTTTTTAAATGAAAAATATCCAATTGACAGCAGCAGTCCTTCATTTGTAGGCTCCACAGGACTGTTTACTATTGGATATTGGGGGTATTGGTGCAAATTTGGCTAGCTGCTAGAAAACTGAGACTTTCCATTTTGCCTTTAGGAGACAGATGGAGTCTGTGGCACATGGCTGGTCCATTTGACTGTACTGGTTTCTGAAATCTGTGATCTTCTCTCCAAGACATCTTTGGCCTCAGGCCACATTACTTTGGAACATAGGAAAAGTTTTGAAGGGTTGATTTACACATCTCTAGCAGCGTGGACTGTGCCAGCCTCACTTGGCACCATGCATAAATAGGATTGGCTGAGTGACTCTGCTTCCTTGCCTAGGTGCCCCACTGCCAGGATTGAGATTTCTTGGGCAGAGTATATCCGAATGTAATCCTTCATCTGAAACCAAAAGTGATGCCTGCTTATAATCTGTAACATTAGTTAAGGCATACATAGTAGACACAGGTGCAGTGTAGCAGACAACCTAGTCTTTGGAACAAATTTGGTGCTATGCATGTTAGCAACCAGTCCAATCCGGGTCACCGCATCCATGCTAAGCCACCCAGCCGTGCATGTGAGCTGGTAGAGGCTAACTGAGATTACTTTTTGGGTGAACATGGAGGTTCAACTATTCAACTTTTCTCTCTCCTTACAATTTACTGATGAACATGGATGTTTATGATTAGAAAGTTGTTTAAGCTGTGACTCTTGGGTCAAAATCAACTCTAAAAAAAGATCTGAATCTTCCAGGAGGGTGCACCATATTGGCATGAGCATCAGCGTGCAGTCAGCAGAAGAGATATCTGAGACAACAGTATGTAAATTGGTTAAAACTAAAACTCAGGTTAATGCTGAGACAGAGGACATATAACTGGTGATTATTCTCCAGTTTCAGGTAGCTTAGACATTTGTTGCGCAAGATTGAATCTCTAGCATGGTTTGTTAGTTCCTCTGAGCTGAAGCTGTGCATAGTGGAAACCAGCTGGGGACTAACCACAAGAAGCACCTGATATGCGAGAAGAAAAAACACTCAAATGTGCTAGAATGAAGTCAGAGAGCTGCTAGTCTTTGAGTGGCGGGGGATGTGGACACTGAAGAATGCATTGCTGAGAGAAGAAAGACAGGTTAGCCTAGAAAACTCAGTTCTAATCCCAGTGTGTTAGCAATCTGAGTAACACTGTAGGTTAGTTACACAGATAGCGCCACATGAGGTTCAACATGTGTACAAAGTGAGGAGAAGAAGAAATGGAAGGATGGCCATATTTACATTTATGTTATTTGGCAGACGCCCTTATCCAGAGCAACTTACATATACATCTTATTTTATGCAAGTGAGCAGTGAAGGTTAAGGGCCTTGCTCAAGGGCCCAGCAGTGGCAGCTTGGCGGTGCTGGGATTTGAACTCACGACCTTCCGATCACTAGTCCAATGGCTTAACCACGGAGCTACCACAGACCCCATATGACAATGGTATATACATCACTTTTACCCCTTTAAAACCAACAGGCAACTGGTTCCGTTTTGGTTCGCACAACAAACTTTGAACCATTTGGAGCATTGCAACCAAAAATAAATTTGTTAGGAAACTGAAAACTTGGCTCCCAGCAGGAACCAAATTGAGAACCGTGAAGACATCAGTGCTTGTGTCATTAATCAACGTAATCAATGCAATCCGCCATCTTGCTACTACTGTTCAGTTGTGCATTGTGTGAGCGCTCCGTTGATGATGCGTCCTCGATTACACTGGTGGAAATGCGGGCTGGTTCACTAGCTGGCACCAAGGTTCAAAGAATCCTGAACAGAACCCATTTCTTTGTTGGTGGAAATGGGCCATTTCTGACTTGGCTGAAAATCTCAGCATTCACATGTCATTCTGAGACATGCCATCGCTGTACAATTCTTCAGAAATTTTATTACACCTCTGTAAAATGCAAGGCAGACTGTTATCCTTTACTTTAACACGTTTGTATAAATGCTTCTCGTGCAGCAAATGATGCACTCTCTGTAGGTAGCCATTCAAAAGTCCAATTAACAGATAAAAATGTAGACTAATCCCTAAACAAGTAGCTTGGACAGTCTGTAAATCATCAGGTTTGATTTGAACATATCACTAAGTGAAATATTTTGTGGTTGGTTTGGGGTTTTTTTTTCTTCACATATCAGCCAATAAAACTACTCTCCGTTTGCCAGAGAGGTCCAAAACAGACCAAAAGACCAGCGTGTGGCGCGTGCGCGCGTGCGTGCGTGCGTAGAGTGCACGCGCCCCGTGACGTATACACTGAGCGTGCGCGCTGCCGGCGGACTCGCAAGGTAGAAAATGGCGAGTCTGTGCAAGCGACGAATTTGCAGCAACGAGAAGCGCGGCTTTCGGCAGGATTTGGATTCGTGGCGGTCGAAACTCATTGATTGTGTGGGTAAGATATACGTGGTGTATTTGAGGACGCCTTCTGCTGCTTTGTGTTTGTGCATGTGTTAATTTAAAGTCGCCTGCAGGAATGTTGATAACGCTCGCGCCGCAAAAAAAAAAAAACCGTCAACAACACTACAGTTGTAATGGGACCTTTTTATTTTTCCTTTTTCTGTTTTTGTCTCTTCTGCACAACTCTTTCACTCACTGTCATGTCTTTTGAAAACAGTTTGGTGGTGCGTTTAGGCTGTTTTGGTGTGTCATCTGGTAATACGGTGTTTATTTCTTGTTGCAGGGATAAATTGTGAAGTTCCTGTGTAGGAAGCTAGTTAGCAGGTTAGCTTGTGTGTGTGTGTGTGTGTGTGTGTGTGTGTGATGTGCTGAGCTGCACGCCTGTGTGAAATGTAGAGTAACGTTAATAAGCACAGAGTTTTGGGGGAAGGGATCTGTGCTGCCTTTTAAAAACTCACACGCACTGAAACTACAATGTGGCTTTGCAGAGGTGTTTGAAATGGCACGTGCCAACAGGGCGAGCTGGGAACCAGTCTTGTTTCAGTGAGCTACAGAGAGAGGCTTGCTCACGTGATCCACTGATGATTTTGTGTTCTTTCAGTTTGTCATTGACAGCAACAGCTCATTAATTAGTAATCTAACTCACTGAGGGTCCTTTTTAAAAACACTATCAGTCTTTTGTTTCTCTAAGAATGGGTGGATGACTGATTTGTGGATGGTTTTGGTGCATCTCGGCTCCTGTCAAGTCATTTTCCTAATAAGCGAAGATTCACCATTCAGGAGTTTTTCCTCAGTACTGCTCCGGACAGTGCCGCTGTAAGGTAAAGAAAACTATAAGCTAGGAATATTGTCCAAAACCTCGATGAACCTCTATTGTTCGACACCTCCTCGTACACACAGCCGCAGCGAGGGGAATATCAGCAGTGGTGAATTTATCACTGAATGTCCAAGAGATTGTTTACAAATGTGGGTTCAGAAATTATGCAACTTATTGTATTCTGGGGACGTGAGCTATTTGGGCTGATGGCAGGTTTACCCTGGTAGCAATTGGATTTAGATTTTTGTGTGTGTGTTTTTTTTTGTGTGTTTTTTTTTTTGGCTATTTACATATTCAAGAATATAAATGACGCCTTTCCTGCTCTCTCGGCTTCGTCGCGCCTGAATGTCCGCGCTGAATATTTATTTCTGTTTTTAAAGAATAATTGAGTCTGGTTATTCCTGTGGTAATGGTGAGTACATTTGCCTTGTGTTTTGAGTTTTCTCTAAAGTTCCCCCCCCCCTCTTGTCTCAAAATCTGAGGGTGTTGTAAATGGGGAAAAATAAGACACCATTAATCTGATCTTGAACTGAACTGATTTGATATTGGATTCGAGATTTGAAAATTTTATTGATTATAAAAATGCAACATTAATTTTCTCAACTTAAGTATTCTATTTGTTAAATAAAAAAACCTTTCATGTTCCTAATAACCAAAAATAATTATTTACAAGCATGTGTAAAGGTTTAAGTAAAATATAATAGTCTATTAGCTAAAATACCTCCAATTATTAAAATTGAAAATTGAATTGAATTGAATTCAATTGAAAAGTTACAAATGTAATAATAACAAATAGACCTTTTCTGTAGTCAGCCTGTATATAAAACTAGCTCCGTTTACTTCTATTCTTTAGCTTTTGGCAGTCTGTAAAAAGTGCTCCAGTTTGTTTTTGAATCTGTTTGTATAGTCAATCGCGCAAAAGCTCTTTCCCATTTTAGATCTTTTTTTTTGTTTTTTATTTTAAATCCCGTTCCGAATGTACTGTGAAAACCTACAAAGGAAACCGGTTTGTCTTAAAACATAACTCCTTGTATAGCTGCTGCACATGCACTAGTGGTTTACAAACTCTTAACTCCTTTTTGTTGTTGTTGTTTTTGCTTCTGTTTCATAGTTTTCTGTAGGTCTGTTTAAGTGTGAAGAACCCAGCGGTATCCTTCTGCAATGAGTGTTGAGCGATAAGTGTTTAAGCTGAATCAAGCCCACACTCCCTTCTCTGGGGGGAAAAAAGTAGCTTCCTCTTTGTCTCGACTCAGGAAAGGTTACAAAGGTTTAAAACCTGATTTATTGTATTTTATGCTTATAATGTATGTTTTAATCAAGGCACATATTCAGACATTGCTTAGGCAAAAAGCTGTATTGAAATTGTATCATGTCAAGAACCTGCCTGTTCTGTGCATCACTGCACTCCTAGTATTTTATTCAACTCCTACAGTACTCCTATCTCATTATTCTCAACATGAATAGAGCAGGGGGAAAGAGAGGTCAGTGAGACGAACTAGAGGGTTGTAGTAAAACGGTCAGCTATGGCAGCATCACAACGCCGAGTATTTTCCAATAAATTTGCTTAACACTTTAAATTTTTATTGCTTGATTGATGGAACGGGCACTTATAAAAATTTATATCAAGAATATTGAAAGAGTATATTTATATTGCAGTAGTGTAACAAGGACATTAGGCTTGGAGGCAGAATTCCAGTCAGCTTTTTATTCAAAATTCAGATTACAAATTCTACAAAACCATTCCCTTTTGTTTTTTTCAGTCAGCATATGGCAAACCAGATGTTTCGGTTTCATCAAACCCTCCCCTCGAGTGCAAAGCTTCTCTAGACAACAGTTACAGAAGTTCAGCTGCGTTGCTATGGGCGCATGTATTTGGAACCCAGGTCTCGACACAGGTGCGAATGTACTTCAGTTAATTCTAAGGCTGTCAAGAGTAATGACTTTTCCAAATTGTAAAAATTGTGTATTTGAGATTGCCGTCATACTCCCACATGTCAGTGTTTTGTGGCACATAAGAGTTGCGCACACAAACATCCTGTCTCCGCACTGTTGACAAGGCTGGCAGATCATGTGGTTTCACATGCTTTGCAGTTGAGTAAACTAAGCTGCAGGAGTGAGACGGTGTAGTGACCTGTAACACTTTCTTCACTCTGTACAATAGCATGTGTAAAATAACAGGTTTCGAATTGGTGCAGAAGTTTACTGATGGGGTGGGTGTGTGTGTGTTGCAATCAAAATGAGTGTGCATATTTGTTCTTGACAATGCCTCATTAAGGACAGGGTGATCTGGCAAAAATACACTACCGGTCAAAAGTTTGGACACACCTTCTAATTCAATTATTTCTTTATTTTTATGACTTTAAAAGAGAC
>JAQQZU010023537.1:0-15169 GCA_030068025.1 Parauchenoglanis punctatus | reverse complement strand
CCGGAGGAAACCCACGCATGCACGGGGAGAACATGCAAACTCCACACAGAAAGGCACCCTGGGTGACCCGGGGATTGCTGCGGGGATTGCTTCTTGCTGTGAGGCGACCGTGCCGCCCTGGCTTACAGTCAACCACTATAAATGAAATAATTTAAAGATTGGTCTAGAGGGTACTGGTTTAAAGAAAACTAGACCTATGTCATGGCTAAGAAAAAATTTCTGGGAATTTCTGGATTCTGGGAGATAGAGTCCTACTGCTATAATATAGTGTAATGAAGAAAAGGTGCATAATTTTAAAGAGCCCTACACAGGTAAAAAGCCTGATTCACATTTTATCTTTATGCTACAGCTTGTGGTTTTAGCAATAGAGCAAACAATAATGTAGAGAGTAAACATCTTTGTCTGGCAGAGTGTGAAAGGTTGTGAGGTTATTTCCTTAGTAAATACTGTGAGCCTAGGTGTGTGATATATAACTGTAATCCACTGGAGGAATGATTCCCTGAAACCAAGGTTTTTAGTGTTGCAAATAAAAAAAGGCCAGCTCACTTTGTCAAATCCTTTTTTGGAATCCAGTGCTAAAGTTTCTGTTTGCTTTTACTGAAATCAGTTCAATCTGGATGGATGAGAGAGCAGATAACTGGTTCCATCAACATACACCAATATATAAGGTGTGGTTCAGTCATGTCACTGTTTTCCACACATAGTTTACATTGTGGGTGAGCCCTCAAGTTTACTGGTAGTCACACAAGCGTATTTTGTTCCATTTCAAAAAATGCTCCCATTTTTGATACAAAGTTCAGAGCTGGGGCAAGGAGTGAGAGATGAAGAGATGAAAGGAAAGAGGAGGAAAAACACAGCTGAGAAGAAGTAACCTAACAGAAACCAGCACACAGAGAATAACCTGATACACCTGATAAAACATCTCCTCTGCTGATTGTTTCAGTATTTTTATTGCACATAAAAACACAAGATCTCACACAAATACTCACTGACATCAACAAATCAGCCCCCTACTCTTACTTCAGATAAGTAAATGTCAAAAGGCCTTTACTCGAGTATAAGTCAAACTATCTAACTACTAGGTTGGGATTGTACTTAACTTAAAACGTAGACAATAGTAATACACTACATATGCTGGACAACAATTTAAAGCAAATATCGCACAAAGGGTATCTTTACTCCTGGGCTATCAGACACTTCGCAGGCCAAATACTCATAGGCAGAATTAAATTTTTCTGCTGTCAAATCAGTTTCTGACCACTTTGTACTATATCACACTGTCATAAAATGCATGCTGAAGATAGATGCAAGTGCAGAATTTTTTAATTAAAATAAAGCCTGAGTAAAACAATCAGTGGGAAAAAGAAAATGAAAGTCTAACATAAGACTTGACTAACTCAGACTAACACAACTAGAGAGTAACGAAACAAAAGCTTGACAAAGATGTGCTCAAAAACTAGAACTTAAATAGTGAGACAAATGGCACTCATAAGATTCAGGTCTTTCTAATTATGAACACGTGCGCAGTGCTCGATGGGAAGTGTGGTCCGGTAGCACTTCTTTTCCGTACTGGAGTGACACATATGGCTTACATAGTGTGTTCGTTTTTCACACATGATCATGCACACAACTCAAGTGCACTGGAAACCATAATGTTATTAAGAATGAAATATCAATTTGTTCATACTGTTTCATCCTCCAAGTACCCTTTTAAAAATATTTAGTGTGCAAATTGAAAACTATTAAATATGTATACTCATATTCACCCCTTATAATACGCACACATGCACATTATTAGAGCAAGTGTGCCCTGTTGTTACAGTACCCATGTAAAATAGCCTCTATGTATGAACTAATATGAACTATTCATGTAGTGTATATACACAAGAAATATTTTATTGGACCTATTGTACACTCAATGTAGTGACATATTTCAGCCCCCCGTGCCTCCCTGCAAACCCCGCCTATTGCAAATACTTCACTTCTTCTCTTCTATTAAATCTAAACATACCACACATTCCCAGTTGAACATTGCTTTACATAAAGCTCTTTTACAGTTTACATTGGTATTGTACCACATGCACATGGTTTACTTTTTGTTTGTATTTAATCAATCCACCAAACAAAGTCATGATGGATCTGCCATCTTGTGTACAATTAGTTGAGTGCACAAATATATGCCTGGTTTTAAAAGTAAAAAAAAAAAAGAACCCTAACAGGTAAAATGTCTGTTTAGAAAGTAAAGAATAAATCAAATGGAAGTGCTGTTACAGGAAAATAACCAGCAACAGGGTGACAGAAAATTAATCAGCGCAATTGTTGGAGATCAATCTGTGTCATGGCTTGTAAAGCTGGGAACTGCTAGGACTAAAGGCACTAAAGGCAAGTACCCAACATATCTCAAATTCTTACAGGAATAATCTGAGTCCTCATGTTCTTGCAAGTTTGTTCTTACAAGATAACTTGGCAAAAACAGTCTTGCCAGGAACGCTACAGTCCTTCATGTTTCCTGTCTACCACCTGCTCCCTGAGCATTGTTTGTACAGGTATATGTTCTTTGCAAAGTCTTGCAAATGTTAGCCTATAAATCATAGACATGTCTCTCTTTACTTAGTTTTCCTGTTTTTAGATATCTTTTGCTAACCCATTTGTCTGTATTTTTGGATTTATGAGTATTGAATTACCCATTGATGAGTATTTTTGGGTATGATGTACAATGGTGGCTGGTTGTGATATTAGATATCTAACAACTGCTTGGCAATGAAACTATTAGGCTGTGCATTGAGAATCTCAATAATATAAGAATGATTAAAATGTCTCACACACACACACACACACACACACACACATTACAAGCTCTGTCACAAGCAAAATGTTCATTTTTCTTTTGCATAAGAAAAAAATCTCAATGTTTATTGGCGGTTTATTCACTTATCCAGCCCGGAGGTATGGCTTCTCCATATGATGATTAGAAGCACTTTCAAAGGGGTTAGACATTTAAATATTTAAATGCTAAAAGTTAGAACTTATATTGGCATTTTACCCATTTTCATTACTCACCCTGATGATGTAAATGATAGGGTTAGGGTTATAGGGTTATGATCATGCAAGTAGATGATAAATTTTCATGACGTGATTAAAAGAGATCCCCAATGGTATAAAAATACAACCCTATTTCCAAAAAGTTGGGACACTGTGTAAAATAAAAACTGAATGTGATGATTCTGCATTGCAAATCATGTAAACCCATATTTAATTGTAAATAGAACAAAGACAACACATCAAATATTGAAACTGAGAATTTTGTTTCTGTTTTATGAAAAATATATGCTCATTTTGGATTTGCTGCAAGCAACATGTTTCTAAAAAGTTGGGACGGAGCAACAAAAAACTGAAAAAGTTGTGTAATGATAAAAGAAAATGCTAATTAGGTTAATAGGCAACACGTTGGTAACATGATTGGGACTGTGGTTGACTCCACAGTGAAGACTGGGAGGGGTTCACCACTCTGTGGAAGACTGTGTGGCCAATATAGTGCAACAATTTAAGATTACTTTTCCTTGATTCTTTGCCCAGTGGTCTAAAGAATCAGAATTTGATTTGATAGTGTCCACTGGGCTAAAGAGGAGATGAGCGTACGGCTTGTTATGGGTGAACAGTTTAAAAGCCAGCATCCATGATGACATGGGGGTGCATTTGTGCACATGGCATGGGTACCTTGCATATCTGGGAAGGTGACATTAATGCTGAATGATATAATAGAAGTTTTGCAACAACATATACTGCCAACCAGACAATGTCTTTTTCAGGGAAGGCCTTGCTTAGTTCAGCAATACGATGCCAAATCACACTGTGCACATACTACAACAGCATGGCTCCATAGTGAGTCTGGGTGCTAAACTGTCCTGTCTGCAGTCCTGTCGTCCATTGTAAACATGTGGCCCATCATGAAATGAAAAATACGACAAAGGAGACCCCAAACTGTGAGCAGCTGAAATCTTATATCAGGCAGGAATAGGACAACATTTCAAAACACTTACAAAACCCCAACAACTGGTCTCCTCACTTCCCAAATGTTTACAGACTGATGTTAAAAGAGGAGGTGATGCAACACAGTGGTAAACATGCCCTTGTCCCAACTTTTTTTTTTTTTAAATGGCGCTTGCATCAAATTGAAGATATATTATCATCATATATTTTCCTAAAAAAAATCAACTTTTGATAAAAAAAAAAAAAAAAGCTTCGACATTTGATAAGTTGTCTTTGTTGTATTCTCAATTAAATACGGGTTTACATGATATGCAAATCATCGTGTTACATTATTTTACACAGCGTCCCGACTTATTTTGGAAACAGGGTTGTATTTATAATTCTAGCAAAGTAGCTGAGAATGCAGGTTAAATAAAACACATGAAATTATAAGCACATTCTAAAGAATGGGACACTTAGATAGGGCACTATCTTCCATAATCCTTCCCCCACCACAGACACACAGCAGGAGGCTCAGAAACAGGCTGAGATAGATGTGATGTTGATGAGAAAGAAAATAAGAAAAATTAGGACTATGACTCACTTTTGTAAATGAGGACTTCCAGTGGGCATAGCATGGAGGCGGACTGGGCCTTGTTTGTTGAGCATGGACCACGGGTGGCATTCTCAATGTGGTGGGTCTCAGTGAGGGGGTTAAAGAAGACCAAAACAGGGCGTGGTCTGAGATAAACACACACTGAGTCAGTGCAGACCTGTACGAATATGTGTCAGCAGTTTAGAATGGAAAATGTGTGTTCTTTGTAGTGATTTCAAGCAAATTTAACAAGTCAGCACAATCATTTTGTGTACAGAGAATAATTCCTTAAGGACTAAAGTTTTTTCCCGTACATAAACAATCAACTTCATTTGTTGATATACATTATAACCTAGATGGATTCTGCTTCCACTGATTCTGTTGTTTAGCCTTTTTTAAGAAATGAGAGATCCTATATGTGGAAAAAAAAGGCATCCCATTTGGAAGCTTGTCTAAACTTGGTCTTGCACCAGGCATCTGTCCAAGTTTGGGAACCTTTAACAGGCTGCCACAACGCAGAGAATGAACTGCCGTCACGGAAAATATCACTCATTTCAATCTGAAAGCACCTTCAGGGAATACGTACTATATCAGATCTGACAGCTCAAGCATGTGTACTCTTCAAAGCGTTATATAATGATTAATATAATATGATACTGACTCCTCAAGCATGTTGGAGGCACCAATGCGTGGTTGTCTGATTAGGTATTTTCAAAAATATGCCAAATAATGAACAGGTCTTTTTTGTCAATTGCTGAGGAATGAATCACTACAAATAGTTTCAAATAATCTACATCATGCTGTTACTTGTGAGAAAATTATAGAAAGAAAGAATTAACACGCATGATTTAAAGGTCTCTGATGCCCTGTTGGTCTTTTATAACTACTGCTAGTCCAGTGCACTCAAATAACTCACAGTGTCAAATTGACATTACGATACCAGAATAGTATTATATAGTAAAATTATTCTTTTAACAATTGTATGCTTTAATATGTCTTCTTTTACCACTCATTTCTTGCAAGTTTTCCCTCACCCCCTTAGTATCCACCAATTCTTTACTCTTACTCAAGTCCCTCCATCTGTGAGCTCAGGCCAACTTCAAACTCACTTCTTATTCATTATTCTCTCCTCTTCTTAATTATGACTCACTTCTTGTGTATCTCCACATTAGCAATTCCCATGAATCAAAGCCTTTCTGTTTTGGTTACACCAGTTCTAAAATCCTAACCTGGGTCCTTTGAAACATGCTGCTGGGGTCCTTTCTACACATATAAGCGTTTTTCATTATATAATAAACCCTGTTAGGGAAACTCTCAAAATAAGGCTCTACATGAATTTCTTCTACACAAATCTCCTCTCATGGGACGAGTCAAGTGGTCATTTTCCTTTTGTAAGACAATGCACACTCAAAAAAAGTCAGCACGTTGTTGGCCAGTATTTGGCTAAGGGCTGTGTTTTCTCTTCACTTCACATATAAAAGATATTAATTGAGTCTGGCTAGCGCCATTATTTTTCACATCATATGAAGGCGTGTTGTGCTATCAGGAGTTATATGACCACTTTTGTCTGCATCTTATTTTGTTTGGTTTAGTCAGTGCTCATCCGTGCATGCTAATTTATCTCTGGTTATTAAAAGTCTGGTCTGTGGTGCGCAGGTGGTGAGATTCAGAACGACTAGTGCACTATAGCTACAGCATTAAGGTGAACAATGAAGCACATTTTGTTTAAATATACATATACATGGGAACAACTAGGCTAAATAAGCTAACTTGTCTTTTGGGTAACTATGAATAAAAATGCCAAATCATGATGTGCTAAGTTGGTAGACTCTAACCCAAAAAGACTGAGTTCTGTATGACAAGCAAAAGGTAATTTATTAACAAAGTATTAGTTAAAGGGTATGCACAGGTTATTGGGTTTTTTTCCTCCTGAAACATTTGTATTTGTTTTTCACTCAAATTTGGTTGGTCGCATTATCACACTGAACGTGGAAAAAGATCCGATACAGTTTATCTTCCATTTTTTAAAATCCCCTGTAAGTGGAAATACAGATTTACATGTCCATAAAACATCATGCTTATACAAGATGATTTAAACTTAAAAAGACCTTTAAAAATAAATAAATATATAAATCCTAAATGTTTTGCATTCACACTCTACCCATGAAAACCCAAAGATTTTTTATTCTATTTTATGATTGCTTTCTTTCTTTCTAGTGATGGCTAAATGACAAATTTATTTGAATTTGCTGAATATGCTAGAATTCTGATAAGAAAAACCCTGTAAAACTACATCTATACAAACTGCAAATCCTGAGAGCAAATACACAATTCTTCCAAGACACATGAATCCATCTGGCACATTATAGGGATGCCAAAAGTTCTGTCATGCTGTGACTAGTGCCAGGATTCAAAATTGCAATTATATAGCATTTCCTATGTATTCTTATTTCTATGCACATTTAAGTACATAAATTATGATAGTTTGCTATTCCACTGACTAATGTGAGTGTGTGATTATTTTTAAGTAGTGGAAAGCAAGAACTGAATATTTGTGAACAACTCAAGGAGCAGAAGGGAAATTGTCCATTGTTTTATCTATTTTTTCTTTTGTTTGGGATTCCTATGAGGGTAAGTCAAATGAAAACCTTAAAAATGCAAACTAAATTAGAGCAACAGTACATTTGTAGTTGCAGTAAAAATATACTCTTTGTCCATTGTGCTCAGTAGCTCCTGCTACATTTGGACAAATCAGTGCAAAACTATACATATTGTACATTAGAGGAACTATGAATTTGGGCATTGAGTAACTATGTCTAAATAGATTAATTATAAAAGCAACTGTCTAAATAGAGACACTATTGGTGGGGCGGGTTTCTGTGCATTTATACACAAATAGAGTATACAATTGTCTACATACAAAGACAACAGTTGTGTGGAAAGATCATGCATCCATAAGACCTAAGATCTATAAGTGCAGTTATAATAACATAGTTTTCTGAAATTTATTTAGCTTTATTTAAAACCTCTTTCTGCTGCATGCTTTTAATAAGAAGCACAGCTTTGTGCAGATTCACTGCACACATGCAAGGACTATAAGGGAAATGTTCAGAATGAGAACATCCCAGAAACCAAACTGTCTCAAATTTTGGACCTTATGTAACGAATGTAGAGCCATTCAAATATACGTTGCACCAACTTGGGTTATATTCTGAGGATCTGGTGTAAAAATAACATAAATATTGGTGACAGACACAGTATAAGGACATTAAATTATGTTCAACTGTGTTAGTGACTTCAGTTACAATTGGCTGATTTATGTGTGCATTTGTGTACAGTTTGAATCGATTACATTCATGTGAGCTACATGCAAAGCTGACTGTGCAATAAAGTTAACACAAAGTTACATGTGTAGATATTTATCTGTACATAGAGTGAGCAGAAATCATACCAGGAAAAGTTGTCTTACCATTAGTTAAAATGTTCATGTGCATTGTCCATTTCTATTTATTTTTAGGCTGCCCTAATGTACAGTATATGTTCACATACAGTTTTGTGAAAGTTTGGGGAATAAAGATAAATGTGAAAATATACATGTTGTCAGGAATGGTAGTTGAGGCGGATGCCAGTGTAGATAAAGGTTTAATTGCTGTGACAAAAAATGGAACACAAAGACTAGGAAACAAGAACAAGAAATAACCAGGTTAGACAACAACATGAACATGATGCATATAGAGAAACAATGACTAAAAACTAACAAGGAACACTATATAGTATGTGACTTAAGTATCTGTTCTAATGTGATTCAGGTGCTCATGGCCATGGCCAAGGTGTGTGCAGTGAGCATGTGATGTGCAATGGGTTTTGTAGTTCAGCACTGTATCAGATCTATCATGACATGTTAACTTTTTGGAGGAACATTTTTAGCGTTTGCAGATTTGGGTCTACAATGGCAAGAAGTTAGTCCAAAGGTAAGGTCAATATTTATCCTGGGAAATTCCTCAAATTTCTGAGTCAGGTTACACAGCTGCTTAAGCTGATTTTACAAGCTCCCTTCAGATCATGAATTTTACTTGCAATGCAATGCAAGTGAACAAATGCAATTACAAAGAACATTTGGTCCCTCTCTGAAAAGAGTAAAAGTTTCTGTAATTTTGCTCCCACTCTGCTAATAAATTTTACTCTGTACACTCAAAATAAAGCAAATGTTATGCTTCTGAAAACTGGCGAGTGACAAAGTGGTGTTTCCTTACTGAGAACATTTACTTGAATGAGGAGAGGACTGCAATTTCCCCTAGGTATGTGGGTGAAGACTAAAGTAATCGATCTCATGCTACCTGACTCAGACCTCTTTGTTTGGCACTGATAACTCAATTATAAATTAATTTCTAACAATAAAGGATGGAATAACAATTAATCAGTTAGGTTTTTTTTCTGCTTTAACCCCATTTTTTAAGACATAAATGAGTTTTTACTGTCAATAAACAATTTTTAAACACTTTTTATGAACTCTCATGACATGATCTCTCCTCTTCGAAGTTACAACAGACCATTAGTGTATTATTTTCACTTGTCACACAAATACAACTATTTTTGAGGAAAATATTTTAACTCTGGAAAAACTACTCAGCCATTTTTCCTGTGCACAAACTATGGATCACTGTCAAATCCAACGGCCTTTTAATTTAAACAGATAATTTGTTATTTGATGATTTGCATTTGTTTCACAGTTTCTCCTATTAAAGGCAGCCCTTTGGACTATGTTTTGCCACTCAATCACTCCGACTGAGGGGGACATGTTCCAGCAGGATAGTAACATCAGTGGATACCATTTTTATGTTTTGTCACAATTGGCCTTTACTTCCATCTACTAGATTTTAAGATGTATGGCATTGTTGAGCGCAAACCACCATATCTTATAACATTAGCGAAAGAGAAAATAAATTTGTGGATCCACCATGTGACTCAGATCCACACCAAAATTTAATGGATTCTTCCTTGACCCATATTACACCCTTCCACCAAATTTCATGGAAATTGGGTTTGTAGGTTTTGCACAATCCTGCTTAAAGTCAGACAGACAAGAAAAAACAAATCACACTGGAAACAAAACCTCCTTAGTGAAGGTAATAATAGCAGCAGTCACAGTAGTTGAGATTAATACAGTCAGTTCCATTAGAAATGAATTGTACATAGATCAGCACATAAAGTGTGCAGTGTGGCTGAGGTCCATTACAGTTCCCGTTCCAGTGTTGGTGCTGTTATAAGGGTGGGAGTGAGTGATGTGCGTTCAGCATTTGGGGTAAAGGCAGCTCTGGGGTAAAAGCTGTTCTGCAACATGCTCATGCAGGCATTCAGTATCACTGGTGTGAAGAACAGGGGTGTAGATGCTGTGGCGGGGGTTGGTCAGTTCTCTGCAGATGTTCATGGTTTTTTCAACTGCAGTGGGTCCTGTAGATTTCTTTTGTTTAGTTTAATGGCCATCTTGTTGGGGGGATTGTGTTAAAAGGGGAGCTGTAATCAATTAATAGCATCTGGAAATAGCTGTTCCATTCTTTCAAGCGTGAGAGGACATTGTGAATGGACAGTGAGACAGCATACTCAGATGACCTGTTTGCCCAGTAAGCAGACTGGTATTGGTCCACAAATAGGGGATTGTTGCTTATTAAGTGTGTTAAGACAAGTAACACAAAGCACTTCATAACTATGGGGACCTGACCACTGTCTGTTTTGGAACAGGGATGATTGTAGCAGACTTGAGCTGGGGACACCTCAGGTGGGGACAGTGGCCTGTTCCAAAGAGATGTTGAACAGGCTGGTGAACATCTGCTGTCAGCTGTCCTGTGCAGTGTTTCAGGGCTCATCCAGGAACCCCATCAGGTCTTTGGAGGGGTTGATTTGCTTTAGGGTCTGTCTCACCTCGTGCAAGTTTAGCATCAGTGCATATGATGGAGCCTCCGTCTATTCACATCATGTGGTTGCTTCACCTCTCTAATGCCTTTCCTGAGATTGGACTTGTCTATTTTATAAGCCTCTGGCTCTCCAGTGTGGCACTGAGTTAGATCACTGGCTGATTTGTAATAATATTTCCACTGTTATGTGAATATCCTACAGTTCATGAATTTGCTTTAAAAACTATTAAAAACAATTTGGAAAGAAAGAAAGAAAGAAAGAAAGAAAGCATCTGCCACCTGGGAATAGGCTTTTAAGTCCAAAGCTATGATCATGTTATTATGGGACTTGTAGCTAGCCCTGAAGTTAATTCAGAGGGAAGGCAGAAGAATCATCTAAGGATTGTTTCTCTAACAGCATCTCAGATAGAACTAGTGAGAGCAAGTTTCTGATTTTAACCCTTTAAACTCAGACACGTCACCAGCAGCCTCAGTTGAATAATCCTGTTTAAATGGCTCTAAAATAGAAACCAATAACAGGTAGACCCTCCATCAAGCTGTTAACCAAACCACATCAGAAATTAATCCTCCATTTTAGTTGCTTTAATAACAATCAGCTTCATTTATCAAACTGGATGTGAACAAATGTATTAATTAATAATTTGTAGGCGCATTTAAACAAGAAAGGTGATAGTCATGAAAATCAATTTAATTAGTCCTATAAAGGTTCTTGAGTTTGTGTAAATTTTTATAAGGTAAATCTCTAATGAAAACCTTGATTGATCAGATTTAAATCATACAACTGCTAATCAATTACTGCAATTTTGTGCACAGATTTCACTGTCAAGTTTAAACAGCTTATTTATTTCTATCACACAAACATTTAATGGATATTTTGTGAAACCCAGCCCTTTGATATTAATGGTATTAATGATCATCTTGGTACAGTGTACCAATGGTTACATTTATGTATATTCTGTGCTGTACATCTGTTTATCTGATTAATTGTGCTTGTTATTACAACAGTAACAACAACAACAAAAATGTTTTTCTCTTTTTCCACAAGGTTATTGTTGGCATTATAAAAAAAGAGAGAATTTTTGTTGTTTTACATAAAAATAAAGATAAAAATGAAGCTATAAACGCTACGTGTTTCCGTCCAAGCTTTCCTGGACATATTTGCTATGGTGTAATTGTTGTGGACTATTGGAAACAGCATGTCTACACTTCTCAAGGTTTACCAGAAATGATCAGATACAACAGCATACATTACTATAATTGTATAATCAATTTGTAAGTCAGTCAGCTGGCAAAACATGTGAAGCATACACTTCATAATCAGTCTAAAATATCCCCTTAACTGGACTGAAAGATTAGCAAAAGCCAGAATTTAACACTCTTCTTAGCAAGTTAGAAATTAGCCTGAAATTTTCAAGTGTAATTGCTCATGGACCCTGCAGTTCTGGGATTTGACATCACAATCTTCTGCTCATTAGCTGACGCACTAAGCTCCCATTGGCAATTATTGTATTTCATACAAAATAAGACCATGACTTTGGAACACTTTTATCTCATTGGGTGACTTGTAGTTTTACAGCAACATTTAACACCTGTTTCTAAATAGTATTGTGCTTCGTATCATGCCAAACCTATTTCATTTCACTTAAACATGACTTCATAGAGAGTGCATCTGGAACCCATGTCTCTTTCATGCACGCTCGTGCAATACAGCAGAATTGCAATTTGCACAAACAGGAACATCCGGCTCACATCAGTATAGTAAATGTATAAAGATGTTGCAATTGCGCAAACATACTGTTGTAGCTGCAGAGGTGCTGCCGCACAGAGATGCTGCAACACTACACTTGGGGGAAATGCATGTACCTTCTTCAACGACTTTTTAGAAGATTTTTCCAGATGTGCTCACCCAAGATAAATAGTGGTAGCGGAAAATACACTCCTGTCATTGACGAGCATGTCAGAATGTTCTGCTACGTGGACCAATGGTGTGATGTCTGGGAAATAGCGCTACGAGGAAAGAGAGAGATAGAAAGGCAGACTGAGATAATAAAAATCATATGTGAGCGCAATATGAGGCAGCACTATCAGACCTCCGTATGGCACACACTTGTCTCTGTTGGGACACACTGACATCCAGTGGTGAAACATCATCAGCATGGCCAACATACCTTTCAAAGCGCACTCACTAGTTCCTTCTATTTGTTGTCTCGTGAAGTCTGGTTGCTCTGGCCAGACAGACACAGTGTTCCTGATGACAGAGAGAAATGTACACACAGGACTTTTCCCACATTGCCTGCCATAAGATGTCACTTGGGTTTTATCATACTTTTATTACATGCCATTTACTGTTTATAATGCTTAAGATGAGACTTGTTGCCTAATCCAATTAATCACAGATAGAGTGATGGGTCTGTATAATGGAAATTCCTGAACATTAATATGAAGAATGCAGAGTTTTGTAATAATACAGATTAATGATGTCCCAGCATCAGCACACACTTACTACTGTCATCTGGCCCACATAATGCTTTGGAATGAAGACAATGAACTCATCCAAATCTGGTCTCCAGAGCACAGCCATGTCTCAACCTTGATCAGATCAGAACTTGGTGGGCCACTTATGGTCTAAATCTAAAGTGGCAACCAAGCATTAGATATGATGTTTGAATTTCTGCCAATTCAGTCCATTATCCAGATGCCATTCATTAACCTTAAGCAACCGTTTTATCCTGGTCAGGGTCATGCTGGGTCTGGTGCCTATCCTGGGAACACTTGCTCCATCACAGGGCACTATGCACACACACACTTGTTCCACCTACTGGCCTACTGGTTTCTTGGAGGTGAGAGGAAATTTGGATAGATTACTAAAGAAATGTAACATAGGTAATGGTTCAAAAACTACATGAGTAACAATGTAATTACCCAATACAGTCTTATTAACCAAATTACCAGAATCATATTTGCATTCATTAAGTCTAATTATGAACATACACATAACATTCTTCAGAAGGCTCTTAAAATGTAAAATGTAAGTCAAGTGGTTTTGGTTATCAACTTGGGTGGCCCCTAGATTCCCTAACCTCAGCTGGAAAGCTATGCATTTAGTTCCACAACAGTTCCACTGATGTCTACTGTTAACAGATTTGAAGTACTTCCCATCCTATCATCCTCTGATTAAAAGAATTTGGTGTGATTTTTTATACATTAACGTGTTAAAGGCTGTGTATACAATAATAACCTCACCCACACAGTCATAATTATTCAATCATATATTCCACCCCCACAATATAAAAAGATTATGACGTTACTTCAATTGAGTTAGGGTCCCCTCATTTTCCAAGTTAAAGTGCATGAGATAGAGGCTCTGCAGGCCTTTTTTTTATTTCAGCCTTTCAGATAAAAGAGGCTACTTAAAGGTACTACAGTAGTAAAATAAATGAAACATCAGAACCTTCCCAGCAAGATGCATGATGTCTGGAAAATTTTGTCCTGATCCTAGGTTGCAATCTTAATGGAAAATCTAGCACTTGATTACTCTGTCAGTGTCTGCAGAGAACCTGACTTTCAAAACAGTAGCTGAAGGATTTATTAAAGGAAAAATACCACTTTGGTGAATTGGACTACATGTAAGAATAATATTTACAACGCAAAAGAAAATCACAGCAGATTCTAGACCATTGAGTTTCCAGTTATTTCTGACTGTTCTTTGTTCAAAGCTAAATAAAAATAAAATAAAAAATAAATCAATTAATTAAGTAATTAATTGATTGATTAATACATAAATAAATAAAGAAATAAATAAAAACTGTAGATTTATGGTTTCACTACAACAAGACTTTAAAACTATCTACAAGTTGATATCAGCTATGGTTCCTCTGTGTCAAATCTTAAAAAGTTTATTCACTAGTTTTTGGGTGTAGTAGTAGCTGCCTCCTCGCTCCCAAGGCCTGTTTTGATCTTGAGCTCCAGTATCTGTGGATCTGTGGAGTTTTACATGTTCTTCCTTTGTCTGTCCTCCCTTGCTTTTCCTCCAGATTCTCCAGTTTCTGCATATCCATGCATCATGCCTTGTGATGCACTGGAGCCTCATCTATAGTGCATTCCTGCATCATGAATTTTCCTGGGATAGGCTCTGGATCCACTACAATCCTGAAAGTATAAATCAGTCACTAAAGATAAATGTATGAATGGCTGACTGGCTGAATGAATGAATGAATGGAAATATCACTTGTATGTAAGTATTTAGCCACTTGTCATGAAATTCTGTTTACACTAATCATCCTTGAGATGTTTCTGAAACAAAGACACTTAGTTTTGGTAAATTCAGTTGATGGAACATGATTTGCAAAGCCACAATTACAACTATACAACTATGATTGTACATATATCTAATCCAACAACTAAGCCATGAGCTTGAAGGATTTGTGTGTAGACCCCTGAGACAGAAGTGTGTCAAGGCTTTATAACACTGCACAACATTTTTTTTTTAAATCTTACTTCTTGAAAAGTTTTTGCTGATTGTGACAGGTACCTACTGGGTATTCACACATATAGTTTTGGTTTTACTGCATCACGTAGGAACTCTGAGAAATAGACATTTATATGCTTACTGACAGTAACATATTTAGTCACGTTTATGTTTCGCATAAGCTATTAAATTCAACAGAATTAAAAATGTTTTGCTCCTGATTTT
>JAQQZU010023536.1:0-15177 GCA_030068025.1 Parauchenoglanis punctatus | reverse complement strand
ATATATATATATATATATATATATATATATATATATATATATATATATATATATATAATCAACTGTACTTCCAAGAATTTAAAATAACTTTCACTCTTTTGATATATAATCTTTTTTTTATTATTATTTTTCATGTATATTAAATTATCTGTAAGTACAATAGGAATCTGTTTTATTGGTCTATTTTATTGTTTAAAGCTTAAAGCTGCAGTCAGTAGGATTCAGATGAGAGTGCACTTGAAAATTTAAATGGGTATAACTTCCAGGTCCCACACCCTCCCTCAACAACACCCTCTTTGCTGCGCTCCAGCCCTGCCTCCAAATCCCCTCCCTGTAGAGGAGGCTGCCCACGCATGCGCAGGCTAGCAACCAAGGCAACTAAAAAAGAGGCCAGGTAAACAGCATGTAGCATATAAACTTAACTTCAAATGCACAAGTGTACATTCACTATGGAATCATACACTTCATGAACAAGTGTGCTAGCTCTTACATTTTTGACTGCACCTAATTTCAACCTTAATGCCTTTGCATCTGTCATTGCTGCCAGTATGTGTGCCCTTTATTAGCTTCTTTAATTAAATTGATACATTGTGGGAAAGGCCAGTGGATAAACTGGGTTGGTTATTCGATCAGCTTTGCCAGGTGAAAGATTTCACTAAGGTTGATGCAGATTTGCTGAGCAGCAGTCCTGCATTACAGTCTAATCATCAGAATGCCCTGATGGTCAGCTGTCAGCACTCTGTGTGCCACGATGGGCTCATTATTCAAATTTAGAGATTAAGAAGCCGCCACTGAAAGTGCATCAGGGTCTGTCTCTGTATGCAATTTCTTTTCCAGACAAGACAACATGGAGAAGAAGCTCACCCTTTTCCCCAAGGAGGCTCTGCAGCCATGTCTGCTGTTTATAACCACACAGAATCAGAGGAATCAGTCTTTACATAGCTTCATTCATCAGTATTGTCATTATGTTTCAGTTAGGGCAAGGCTCTGTAAGTGCTTGTCAAAGATGCTCCATTCCAAAACAATTTGTGCACTGATCATTGTCCATCATGTAACAATTTACATTTTACAACAATTTACAAAAAGCTATGAATTTATAAAATTTTGAAATTAATTACTATGCATCCAGAGCACCCATGCTGCTACATGGACCTCCATGTATCTGTTCTAAGAATACAGTGAACCGTGGCAAGAATAATAAGTGAAATATTAACCTTTCATTAGGATACTTTTTGAATGATCATTACATTAGAATACCATTAAAGCTACCATCACCAAACAAAATCCTTGGATGGTACAGACAACAAAAGATGAAAGTGCTACACCTTGCATGTTGAATCCACTTCCCCAACTCAACAAGACAAAAATTGGAAAGAGAATGACATGGAGGGTGACAGATGAGATACGTACTTACCTTGCTCCACAAGGGACAAGTGTCTCATAAAAAAAATGTCACTGATGCAATAAAAAAGTACAGTTTCTCCTATTTCTGTCATATCCAAAAAATACTAAGAGGTTTTGCTCAAAAGAAAGAGAGTTTTAATTTATGATCACTTTGAAATAGCATGCCTTTTGATTTTATGATGAACTGCACTGATTGGGACTGCTACATAAAGCCTGTTAAAGAGCGCATGGAATTAGAATACTGTCAGTTTTCAAAACAGTAGTAACACTGTAAGACAGATAACCGTGTCCCATAAAGAAAGACTTCAAGCTTCTCTCTGAAGGTGATTGATAATTGAATTTGAATGGTCACGTATTGTGCACTTCATCACTGGTGTTTTGATATGCCCTCCGTATAATTATATTATGAGTTATTGCGCGTAAGGGACGAAGAATTCTATGGTTTCCTTTGTTGACTTGAGCAACCCCTGAGATGATAAGAAGGGAATTTTTTATTTTATACATAGTTTAAATGGGTTTGGAAGCACTGGTACATGGACAATACAAGAGGCAATAGAACTTCATGATTATACAACTGTGTAAAAATGAGTTAAGGGGCCAAGCTATAGGGCATATTTGGGATGGATGATCCCAAATATCTCACCTACACACATTATTGGAAGGTTGAAGAAAACCAGATAACCCAGACAAAAATGCATGCGGACTATGGGAGAGCATATGAAACTTGGGGGGGGTTTCATATGTTCTTGAACTTCTGGACTTTTATGATTCACTGCACCTGCTTCAATCAAAAGGTCCAGGGTCTTTGTTGATATTTCGAATAATGAAGGTTACACCAAAGGGCACAGCTTTCTCTTACTGTTGGTACGAATGACCTCCTGTTCCTTTCTACAGCAGGGCTGAATGAGTCTCCCACTAAAGGAGCTCCACTCTTTAACCAGTAGATCATAGAAGGGATATTGTTTATTGTCCAGAATGGCTTTAAGTTTATTGAGTGTCCTCTTTTCCACAACCACCTCAAAACTGTCCGGAGAGCAGCCCAAGATCAAGAAAGCCTTCTTGATTAAAAGGCTATACTATGAAGTGAGGTCTTATCCAGGTAACTTTGTGATATTGAGTGTAACTTCCCAAACCCTTACTATGAAAGGTGGATAATTTGTACCCGAGTTATGCTGTCATGGCAATTTACTCTATATCTAAACTGCTGCAAGCAGGTTATCTTCATGGTTAACTCAATGTTACCTTATAAAAGCACTGACCTTCCATCCAAAATGTTGTTGAGAAAAATGCTGGCACATTTGGAAGACCCAATTGACATTGGCACGGGGATTTATAAGAAGCTCAGTCTGCAGGGCAAAGGTGTTTAGAGACTGTCAAAATCCTCTAGCTTACACTGATGGCGTTCTCTATGAAAGATATTGATTCTCATCTGAGTGAATTCTGTCTTTTCTGGCTTCTAGAGATGCCTCCAATGCCTCTCCCTGGACACTTCATGTACTCCATCGGTGATACTGAACATCTAAGCAAGAATACTGTATGCCAGTTTTCACAGTGGTATTTGCTCTCACTAAACTGCTGGATGCATTTCTTGTGTTCCCTGGCCATTTAAGTGTTGTAAAGCTCAAAGACGCATTATATGAGATTGCAGGTAATTTGTAATATAAAAATACCTTTATTTTTAATATGCATGTGCTAGGCCTATATACAAAACATTTGTCCATAGAATGATTGTATGCATATCCCCATTAGAGCACCTCTGGGAGAACATGAGGGGAATAATGTGAATAGGAAGTCATTTCACAGCATCAGTGCTTAGGTATTTGATTATATCACATTTACTCTGGCATACTGGAGACCCTAGTCTACACCTTTTGTCCTTAAAGCTTCTATTTGTATTCAAGACAATTAAAGACACATTAGGTGGTGATTTTCTTACAATGGTAGTATGTTAAAATCCTTTGTCAAATGACATGATTTTTTGTAAAGCCACTCTTGGTCAGAGATTTGAACAAGGAAAGAGAATCACTACAATATAATTCACACATCATGCTGCATTGTAACAATTTCTTTCTATCATTCAAAGGGAATTTTGATGGCCTGATGCTTGAGGACAGAGGCTACCTGTCTCTGCATTTCCTGATGACTACTCATCCTGACCCACAAACAAGTGGACAAATAAGATATAGCACGACTCATAGTAACACAAGTGTTAGGATAGAGATGACATTTGGGGTCATCAGATCATGCTGTACTTCAATGCAATACTATTGGCTATGTCTGGAGCAGGCATGTGAGGTGGTGTCAGCATGTATGGTGCTCCATAACATTGCCAGTATTGGAAAAGAAAGAACACCATGCCAGCTTCTGATGTCACCATGTAGTGAACTTAGTGACGTTGGATCACCCAACAGGAACAGCTGTCAAATAAGCCATCACAAATCAATTTATCCACAAATAAAAGACACATGAAATTATTCCTTTTTGATGTATAAATTTATTGATTGCATCCTCACTTTCCTAAAAATTAAAAGAAAAAAGTTACAGATGGTAGAGACATATTGATCAAAGGCTGGACAATGTATAGCAATATCTTTTTGTCCTGTTCCAGTTTAACTATTTGAACCTTAAGGTTTCTTTTTTTTGGTAGCATCTTTTTCTGGCAGTCGAGCATTCGCTTATAGAGCAACCAAACGCTGTCATATCCAGCCTGCACAAGAAAACACATTGTGAGAACAAACATGGCATGCAGGATTCTGCATCATTAGTGTTATGTATTGTCAGTATGAATAGTCCTTTTAATAGTAATGGAAAGCTACCCTTTGGATTCTCTGAGAGGCCTGAAAGGAGGTAGCCATGGGTTGGGAGATTGGTTGATTCCTCCTGCAATAATGTGATTATTATTACAATAATAAATTATTATTAATAATGGCAATAATGTGATTGCCAACTGACCAAAGTTTTGTTCTCTTGCAAGTTTATTCAATAGATGTATAACTGGAAACATCAGCTCATGACATAGATAGATAATGTTAATCACCATTAAATAGTCATAAAAGTGATTAAATTGGTGTGAACTGGAGTGTGTGTCAGACATGACTGACATGGTCTCCTCACCCAAGTCCTTCTGAAAAATAAAATTAAACACAAAAGCTGTTAAGTTGTCAACATATCAGCATTGATAAATCAACAGAACTCCTCATTTTTTCCCACACTTACCTCTACCTGAGAGTCAGATGAGGGGCATGCTGGTTGCTGGTACAGATCAATAGTATCTCCTTCAATTGTATACAAGACTGGCATGTGAAGTACAAAAAAATATTTTAAACTGGGCAATCAAAACAAATTATATATTACTAACTAATAATATTAAGAACTAGTATTACACACCACTTGTTAGAATATTTTATTTAGAATTTTTTTAGAATATTTCATCCTGACTTGTTGCCAGGTGCACGTTCCACTGGGGTTGTAGCTGAAATGATTGTCAGAATAAAGATTATCTTAACACAATAGCATTACATTCATGCCTTGGTGGCTTTAGGGACTCGACCATAACTCATTAACAATGAGTAAAATCTCAATTTCAGAGATGTAGCCAATGTGTAGGATATAATTGAATTATTCTTAATTACAATTATTTTTGCAAATTTAGATAGACCATTTTATGTGTCCTTACATCTCAATTATAGTACAAATAAAAGAAGAGTCCTTAAGACAAACTCGAGAACATTCAACAAGAACAGTGTTCTTATGAATGTACTCTGTTGACATTGCCTGGGCAACAAGCCTCCTGTACTTGGTTGGCCACTATGGTTTTAGATGTAGCCCCTAACATTTCTTTAGACTCCTCATATCCTGACATTATTAGCATGCATCTGAACGCACCCCTTTTATGCAAACATGCACAAGGTCCATAGTACAGTTTTACACCAATTTATAGTTTGTCAACATTGACTTTTCTTAATAACCCCCAAGTTAAAACAGAGTAGGTTAACTTCAATTTGTAGTACAGCTCCCAGTTTGTTCAGTTTTTGTGCATCTTCAGCTTTGATGCTGCCTCCCCAGCATACTGCTGCAAAGAAAACTATACTCGCTACCACAGACTGGTAGAAGACCTTTAACATCTTTCTGTAAACGGAAGTCAAGTATAGTATAGAAAGTATAGTCTGCTCATCAATTTCCTTTGAATATCATCTGAGTTCCACTCCAGCTTGTTGTCAAGATAGACACTAAGGAATCTCTAGGCGTCAACCAGCTCAATGTCCTGGCCAATGTCCTTGATGGTAATGGGGCTGGTTGTGGTCCTCTTCTAACTGTAGTCCATGGATGATACCACCTAGAAACCATATGGCTAGTCCATGGATAGCCTTAGGACTGCATTAGCTAAAAACAGTTCAATAACAAGTCTCCATCATTGAGCACTTTATAAATTCAGTTCAATACAATAGAGTTTATGTTAAAATTTTAATGAATTCAGAAATGACTCTGATGCTTATACTCATTGGTTGTTTAGGTACATACTATGCAAGGTGCATACCAGCAATATATGTAGGTAATTCACTGTAAATTTAATTAATCAGTGTCATAAAATGATTCAATTTCATTAAATTAGTGCCATTCATTAATTAGACTCATAGAATATCCCTTTTTTGAGTTTAGAATTTTATGAGAAATTTAACTTGCCAACTTTTAAAAAAGCCAGCAAAACTGAACTGCTGTTCATCCCAGGTGATTCATCCACACATCAGGATCTCGTGAGCTCCCTGGACAGCTATGATCTCTCTTTTGGTCCTTGCATGCAACTGTGGGGTAACCATGGACAATCAACTTTTCCTCTCACATTACTCATGTCGATTTCTCCTTTACAACATCAGAAGGCTTTGTCCATTTGTTTCCACCCAGGTGGTGCTTGTTCAGTCCCTTTTTCAGCAACTCACTCCTGCCAGGTCTGCTTGTGAGTCCCATTTGACCTCGCAACTAATCCAGAATGCAGCTGCATGACTCGCTTTCAACCTTCCCAAGTTCTCCTAACCAACACATTGCTACGCTCCCCCAACTGGGTTCCTGTAACTACCCACAGCAGATTCAAAACACTGATGCTTGCCTACAAAGCCAAAAATTGAACAGCAACCTCTCAAAGCACATACAGTATCACACCACGCACTGTACCAAGCTCTCTCTGATCCTCCAGCACTGCTTAACTGATCCCACCATCTCTCAAGGTACAAGGAATGCAAACATCTAGATTCGTCTCTGTTTTGGCACTTAGGTGGTAGAATGATCTTCCCCTAGATGTCTGAACAGCTGAGCCACTGGCTGTCTTCAAACAACAACTAAAGACGTACCTCTTCCAGAAGTACGTGGATTAGCATTTTAGACTGATGGTATTCTTATTCCAGGACGTAGTGAACCAGTATTAAGATGTATTTACTTATAGAGACTTCAAAGCACTTATATAAGTCACTCTCGGTTAGGGTTTCTGCCAAATGCTAAATGTAAATGTAAAATAAGCATGTAACCATGTGAATGTAAAATAAGCAAAAATTATTAAAACCTCAATTTTAGTTGAGAACAGTAATAATCGTTGACTTGGTTTCTGAAGATTTAGTTCTGAATAGTTTGGCATCTTGCAATATCAAAGTAATAACCTCAACAAGGCATTAAGATGTTTAATAATATAGCATTCACCGTTCAACCATAACATTACAACCACCTGGCTAATATTGTATATGTCCCCTTTGTGCTGCCAAAACAGCTCTGAACTGTCGAGGCTTGGACTCCACAAGACCTCTGAATGTGCGCTGTGGTATCTGGTGCCAATATGTTAACAGCAGAACCTTGAGAGTCCTGTAAGTTGCAAGGTGGGCCCTCCAACAGCTTGCCTTCTTTCCATAGTGCATCCTGGTTCCATCTCTTCTCCAGGCAAATCATCCTGTGGGAGGATATTGCACATTCTCCTATTTCTCATGTTAACAAATTCAGGTTACACAGTATTTCTCTTCACTCTCTGTTTCTTTCTTTCTAATAGCTAACTTCCTGCCAAGGGACTTAATATTTCAGAGAGCACTTTGGAAGTCAAATGGACTTCATTCAGAGAAAAAAAGCTACTAAATTAGAATTATTAACTGAAGCTAGGTTTTCTGCTGAAAAAAAAGCAGACCATATCTTTACATAGGCCACAAAATATAAATACATGCACACTTGTTTAGTAAAATATTGAGGACAAGGGTATGAGAAAAATGAGAAATGAAATTAAGGAAAATTAGGTTTAAAAAGCAGAGCTATCATGCGTACATTAGCATTCAGCTTGCAGTGCAATCTATGCAAATTAGATATGTGAAAGCTTTCTTATCAAAGAGGTTCTTTTTATTATGCAACACTGCAAAAGCTAGTGACTTGAAACCAGATTTGCAGCATTTCTGGCACAAGGTAATAATCATTTGATGGCCCTAATTGCATAGATATTATGCTCAAAAAGGTCAAATGAGCTTTTTTTTTCTGAGAACCATCTGTTCATTGATCTCTGTGTAATGTGCTCATAATTCTGTGGACCCAAACTAAAAATCAGTGAAATGAATCGCTGAGTGTAAAAAAGCTCTAATCACTCTACTTTACCCAGACCCACAAAGAAAGAAGGAAAAGAATAGAGGCAGATAGAAAAGGATTAGGCATTCCATTAAGAGTGATAGAGCAGAAGAATGGATGAATGTGCTATTATTCTCTATTTAGCCACACATCATGGAGGAGAGAAAGGGAACAGCTGTCCTGTTGCATGCTTGAAGAAGACTATACAGTATGCCTATTGTTTTTATATAATATTACAGAAGATCTAACATCTAACAATATGAGAAATGAAGTGGAATACATGAATAATTATAATCGCAACAGCACCACAATTATGGAATTAGTCAGTCACTTATTCATGCCAGGAGTGTCCATTTTCTTAAAAAGGAAAGCATTAATATAAATGCCACTCTGTTGACATTCCTATTGTGACAGCACAAATAGCAAAGGCATCAAAAGGCTCAATATTCACATCCAAAATTCCAAGAAACTGGCTATTGCTGGTTAGCTACTTCTGTCAGCTCTGTGCTATGTTCTGACCTCACAGAATGAACATAGACCATTGCATCTGTGATCAGGTCAGCAATTCACATCTCCACAGCACTCTGCACAAAAATAGCAAGCTATATGACTAACATTAGGAAGCTAGTTGAATAGTAAGTAGGCTCTTGTTAAATCATATACAGCAGATAAGATACAAAAGGTTTTTTGGTCTGTAAGCTGTGTAAAGCGACAGTACACAATTTGTACTTTAAAACATTAAAGCTTTTGATGTGAATTAACATTTAGTAATAGTTGTTTTTAATAACATAATTAACAGCTTTATATTTAGTTTCTTGCCTATTTAGTGGCCTATTTATGTGGGTTAAATAACTTGATACCATCCAAAAAACATGGGCCCTAAGAAATCTCCAATATCACACTCCTTTTTGCT
The DNA here is from genome assembly GCA_030068025.1 of Parauchenoglanis punctatus. NCBI lineage: Eukaryota > Metazoa > Chordata > Actinopteri > Siluriformes > Auchenoglanididae > Parauchenoglanis > Parauchenoglanis punctatus. The sequence continues at coordinate 6,275 of JAQQZU010023536.1, read as the reverse complement.
GCTCAACCCATGTCAGAACAGTGCATAATCTGAGATTTTCATCTAAAATGTTGAAACAAGATGAAAATCAACAACTTCCCTTCAATAACCCAGCATACACATACACTTGCAAATCTGTAACTACTTCTATGAGTGCATTTGTATTAAACATTATAAAGGCTAGGGTTAGAGACAGGCTTTGAGACAAAAACATTTCTGAAGAACAATCTTGGAATCACAGTATTCCGGCTTTACTAGATGCTGGCACTGAATCTGCTCGTCCTGCTTATAATTTCTCTTCAGTTCTTCTTTCCCTCCTGCCTTATGCTTGCTTATACTTTTTCAACTCCTGCTGCCCATGCAAATGTTACCTGGCATGGTTGAAAACAAGATAATTGTATCTTCAAAAAGTGGTTGATTTAGTTTTGTTGTGAGCAGTATCAACTCAGGCACATTATAAAATAAATTTTCCAGTGGAGGTCAGTGATGAAGGGCATTTCAGGACATATAGTTTGCCTAATTTTCTTTGTGAAAACTATCTTCGTTGACGTCATTATGATTAGTATTTAGAATATACATACATGTTACTGATAGACTTGCATTTATGACTATATTCCTTTGTTTTTTACCATACAGTAATGGTTTTCCTTTTACAGAAACTGGTCAAGTAGAAGCCCTTTAAATAGTGTGAGCGGGTGTTGGAATGACGAGATAGAAAAACCAGTCGGGGGAATCAACGATGCAGTGAACAACAAAGTGTCTCTTTGTTTTTCCCGTGATTTAAATCCACACGTGCAGCAAAAAATTAAACTCAAACAGTAGGACAAACTAATGTACTCAAGTGTTCAGTTCGTGCGGTGAGCAGGTGAGAGGGTGAACAGCTCACGTAGCACGTGTCAAGCACTTGCTTCTGGGTGACACGGGGACTCCTCAGGCGATGCGGCTCCTCCAGGAATGTGGGGGCGGTGTTCATGAAATTAACATGAACATGAAATTAACATGAACAATCAACATGAAATTAAGCCCACATGCAAAAGCACTCCTCCCTTAATTACACCAATTTTAATATGCTAATAAGGGCTACACCTCTCTTCAGATTCAGAAGAAATAGCAAAATGAAGCAGCAAGTCAGCTGAAAAATTTACTTTCAGTGAGTGAAGGGTGGAAGCTCTACTTTCCAATGTAGAGTCCGGAAAATTATTTGGCATTCTGTTCTCTGGCATTAATAATAAAATAGGCTTCCTGATTTATAATGAATAGGTTGCAGCATATGTTCTTCGACTTTAGTGTGATTTATTTATTTTCAACCAGACAGTGCGGAGGGCTTGTAAACTAATTCCTAAGATTAGTAGTTTCACCACATCTCCTCTAAGTGTGAACAACTGGCTAAGTTGGTGTGGAGGAAAACATTATCTTGCTCATTTCACTCTTGATATATCCGATATATCTGTGAGCGTGAAAGGTGGTGTATGCAATGTTTGTACATGAGGCACCTGGACTCAGGAGATAAAGTTCATATATGCTCACTTTATTAGGATCACCTGTACACCTACTTATTCCTGTAATTATCTAACTAGCCAATCATATGTTAGCAGTGCAATGCATAAAATCATGCAGATACAGGCCAGCAGCTTTGAATATTGTTCACATCAACCATCAAAATGGGGAAAAAAGTGATTTCAGTGATTTTGACCACGGCATGATTACTGGTGCCAGACGGACTAGTTTGAGAATTTTTCTATAACTCCCACCTATGATTTTCACATATAACAGTTTTCAGTGTTTACTCAGAATGGTGTAATAAAGAAAAAAAATCATCCAGGTAGTGGCAGTTATGTGGATGGAAATGCCTTGTTGATGAGAGATGTCAACAGAGAATGGCCAGACTGGTTTGAGCTGACAGAAAGGCTACAGTAACTTACATAACCATTCTACATTTGTGGAGAGCAGAAAAGCTTCTCAGAATGCACAACACATCAAACCTTGACGCGGATGGGCTATAGCAGCAGATGGTTCCACTTCTCTCAGCCAAGAACAAGAAGCTGAGACTGCACTGGGCAGAAGCTCACCAAAAATGGACAGTAGAAAACCGAAAGAACATAGCACGGCCTGATGAATCTCAATTTCTGCTGAGGCACTCAGATGGTAGCATCAGAATTTGGTAGCAACAGCATGGCCCTTACCTTCCTTGTGTCAACAATCCAGGCTGGTGGTGGTGGTGTAGTGGTATGGGGAATGTTGTCTTGGCACACTTTGGGCCTGTTTCTACCAATCATCCCTTGAATGCCAAAGCCTATTTTAGCATTGATGCTGACCAGTAGAAAGTTTTTTAAGCACCAAAATTTTATTTTGAAAGACTTCACAGGATGCATGTATTTCATGTTACTTTTTTATATGATATAAATGGCTCAACAAAGATACAACAATTAAAAAAACTTTTATAAAATATGTAAATATAAACATGTAAGAAACAGTACTCAGAGAAGTAACAGCTGAGGGTGAGTGACAAAACGTTTGGAGAAAAAGCATGTAATGCTACCAGAATCTTAGAATTAAAACATTGATTACCTATATTTGTCATGATCTGTCTCTCTGCGCTGCACACACACTTTGTGAACTTGGCCACGTTTTATCTGTCAATCTCTGCACAAGTAGCAATGTTGTATATTCTAGGACAGGGGTGTTAAACACGTATGAGTATTTTTTGTGAGCAGGTTAAAGGTTTTTAAATATATGTGCTTCTCCTATATCAGAAATATAAATTAAGAAAGATATTGAAGAATAACTCACATGGGCTTCTTTCTGCAAAGGAAATACTGTATATACTATATACTACATCAACATTTCTTTTTTTAACCTATTTCTAGGTCTTGACATTGAGTGATAAATTTTTGGATGCAAAGCTAATCACTGAATCATACTAAAGACCAACTCGCAACATGTTTCTGAAGTATTTCTGGATATGGGTTTGACATCAATCTCACTGAAACAGCTGCTTCAAAATGTTCTATGGAAAAAAAGCCCCAGCACAATCACAAATGTTGCTAGGCTATTCTTTATGAGTTCCTATCTAGCTATTTCAGATTTCAGTCAGCTTGTGGATATCAGCTTCTGAAAGTGGATATCAGAACAGACAGAAATAGATTATGTTGCCATTAATGTTTGTTGAGTATTTAAAGTTCTGCACAAGGCACATAAAATTAGTAATCATTCTCATTTTTCATTTCCAGCACTTTTAAGCCATTTTGGATGCAATCTTCCTGGTATCCCAGCCTTACATTTGAATACTAAGCACTTCATGGACCTGAATGAAACCTGAAGAGATGTGCAGAATCCACATGCAGGAGGTTGATTAAAGGAACAGTACACAATCCAGAAATCAACATGAAGCAGAGCAGGGTCAAATGTAAAATTTGAGCAATATTTGAATTATAGTCAAAGTATAATTAGAACCAAGGGGCAAATCCAAAGAGTAGTAAAAAAGGCAAGACAAGTATGATATGGCAAAATCAAAGCTTATAATAAGTAACCGTGTGCTTTATTCTATTGACAGTTTATTAGCAATAAAGCGAAAACAAATAAAAGCTCTTGGTGTTCTGTTCCAACCAAATCTAACACACCTCTTTTAGTTGACCAAGTACTACTTAAAGAAATGATTGGATAGTCAGGTGGGCAAGTGAAGTGGATCTGCAGGAACAGGATTGGTGACCACTGCTTTAGAGGGATTGCGTGAAGTGATGCTTGCATCCACACTGTGACCAAAAATTACCCTTAAAATGTTTTGTTGTTCTGTTCGGCATGGCAGTTGCTTGAATAGCCAAAAGACAGTGATTAGGTCTGAAAATGGACACAGTTTTTCAAACTAAGCAAGCCCATTTCAACCCCATTAGTACTAGCGTTCTATGTTTCAAGTACTTTGAGGATGATTGCTTTGCCAATTGGTTGGCATATGAGAGTGGATTTGCAAAGAGGCCCATCTAATTTAATATAAATTAAAGTAATTTATATAAGTAATTAATTATATCTTAAACGCAGCAACAACCTACTGGGCTGAAAAATAAAATCAAGAGTTGGGTTCGGAATTGACCCGAGACTGACTGTCAGCTGATGTTATTGAATTGTACTCTTTTTTGCCACACATAGCCTATCACATGTGACACATTAGGTATTAAAATAAAACACATGCTTTCAAATTCACACTAACATGATTCATTGGAAACATTTAGACCTCAAAAACAAATCTGACCCCAGACGCATCTGGCAAGGCATCCAGATCATCATCGATTACAGAAGAGTGAACACAACCCCCCTTGTCAACAATGCCTCCCTTCCTGATGAGCTCAACAACTTCTATACTCATTTTGACCGGGACAACAAAACATCAGCCATCAAAGCTTCCCCTGAGATGAGCAGTCCCTTAGTAGAAGTAGAAAGCCTTTACTGTCATTGTACCAGTACAATGAAAAGCTACACCTGTAAAAAGTGCAAGTGCAGACAAGTGAAGACAATGACTTAAAAAAAAACATGTCCCATAAATAAAAAGATAAAAAGAAGCTCCAATAAAAAAGAGGCAGAAAATTGTTATTGCACTAATGTAATTATCACACAGACTGGAATGAAGATGCACATAATTAGGTTCTACACAAGCAGGCTCAGAAACAGACTTTTTTTACAACACCATCATCAAGCTGGACTCCCAGCCCCAATACTAACCCACTACCCTTTCATGGAATTAATACACAGCGATAGCCACTCCAACCCTCACACCTTACCACTCCTAATGGGAATAAGCTGCAAGGTGCCTTGGGTTCTACCCTTTAAGGACCCAAACAGCTAACACTTAAAAAAGCCTGCTGATTTTGTTTAATACCCAAGCTTTTAGAATTCTCAAGTTATCAGTGCTAATTCTTTATCAGTGCTTGCTGAATTTTTTTTACAATGCGGAAATTTACATAAACAACAAAGGATTTCCCCCAATGCACGAAGAGTCTTTGAAGTATCATATGTAATAGTATTCTCTTTGAGAAACTAAAGATGCTTATATTAATTGTCTTTTGTAATTGAAAAGCTTATTTACAAAACCTTCTAGGTCCAGTTAGAAAAAAATAAAAAAATGTGTTAAAGCATTAAATAAACAATTTTGTTTTTTTTGCCAATCCTAATAAATAAGTGCTACACTCAAAACTGCCAAAGTTCAACATTAGGAGTCTATGTGAAATTTATCTTGTTTCCAAAGTCCCAGTAGCTGTCAGGTTCACTTCAGGCTCACTTCAGTCCTTAAATCATTAAATGCACTTTAATATAAATTTACGCAAGTCTCTGGAAATATACTGGAATTATGGCAGATAATTCTATCAAAAATCATTCTATCAGTTGGTGTTATGATTATGGTGATGGAGAGCATTGCATCAGTAGTTACATCCCTTTCATATTTATTAGCCAGAGTTCTTCAGTCCTGGTCCTTGAATACTACAGTTGATATCATTGGTACTCCTGGACCAATACTGAGAACCACTGAAAACCATTCAGTCCATGTGACCTGTAGATGGAAGCATGGTTATCCTGGAGGAACCCACACCCATCAGAATAGATATGTCTCATCCAAAGCTGATTAATCAGAGTAACATTCCATTTATTTGCATTGGACCCAAACGGTGACAGCAACCAAACCATATGTATTCATTTACTCCATTATATTAGTCCCATATACCTATCCCCCTTTTTTTTACCTCATTAGCTGCCCTCCTCAGTTATATATCTCTACCTCTATCTCCCACTCCATTATTTTACCTCTGTGACATGTGATTAAGTAGCTAAGGTCTCATGGAGGAATTATTGATTCTCTTGGGTTGCATTTATCGAAGCAGTGAATAAAACCCTTTGTGCTAAATTATTATTTTTTTGTATCCAGTTCAATGGGGCCTGTATTTTGCAGAAAGTTTTATTGTGTCAGAAGAAGAAAATACAAATTCATAAGAATTTCAATGGGACCCCATTGAAAATGAAAATTCAGTGTTGTGTTTCCATTCATTCATTCATTCATTCATATTTAGTAAAAAAAATTTCCTGATCCTGGGAGATCACGGCAGAGCAGAGCAGTATAATGAGAGGCGCAGTTACACATATAGACAATTTAGGTTAGCCAATCTACCTATCAGCAAGTTTTTGTGAGGTGTGATGAAATCAGAATACCTGGAGAAAATGCACTTGTAAATCAAATTCAAGTTCAAGTGGCTTTTATTGTCATTTCAACGTATACATGTGGTACAGTGTACAGTGAAACGAGACAACGTTTC
>JAQQZU010023535.1:0-15178 GCA_030068025.1 Parauchenoglanis punctatus | reverse complement strand
TGTATCTGTCAGTCTCACCGAAGGAGGCGTGGCCTTTGTATATGTCAGTCTCAGTGAAGGAGGCGTGGCCTTTATATCTGTCAGTCTCACCGAAGGAGGCATGGCCTTTGTATCTGTCAGTCTCACCGAAGGAGGCGTGCCCTTTGTATCTGTCAGTCTCACCAAAGGAGGCGTGCCCTTTGTATCTGTCAGTCTCAGTGAAGGAGGCGTGGCCTTTGTATCTGTCAGTCTCACCGAAGGAGGCATGGCCTTTGTATCTGTCAGTCTCACCGAAGGAGGCATGGCCTTTGTATCTGTCAGTCTCACCAAAGGAGGCGTGCCCTTTGTATCTGTCAGTCTCAATGAAGGAGGCGTGGCCTTTATATCTGTCAGTCTCACTGAAGGAGGCGTGGCCTTTGTATCTGTCAGTTCCAGTGAAGAAGGCGTGGTCTTTGTGTCTGTCAGTCTCAGTGAAGGAGGCGTGGTTTGTATGTCAGTCACAGTAATGGAGGTGTGGCCTTTGCTTGCATGAATTGCAGCAGTGTAGCCTCTGTTTCCATCAGTCCCAGAGTGTGGCCTCTCTGTATATCAATTGAAGTGAGTAAGGTGTGATTTTTGTTTCAGTCCCAGTGAAGCTAAATTTATTTTGCTCATTCACATTGTATTAAATCACTCTCTGCTTTAAATCTTCCACACATCCGTCATTATCATATCAGTCTGGACTGAGAGACTCACATCTCTACTGCACTGGGACGAGGGCAAAAAGGAAAGCAAAGAAGCACAGTCAGTGTGTGAATGAGTCATTAAAGCAATCTGGGAATGAAAACAGTATGCCAGTCAACTGGGTTAGAGACAATCTTACATTTCTTTCATGTAACATGACTTACGGCTCTGGAGTCCAGCACTGGCTCTCTGGCAGCGCTGGGAGTTTAACTCTGAGACTTATGGTAATTAAGTTTAGAACATAGAACCTGTGTGTGTGTGTGTATGTGTGTGTGTGTGTGTGTGTGTGTGTGTGTGTGTGTTTCTCTGAACTCTTATCTTGTTGTGTAGGTTCCTCGTGTTCTAGTGAACCTGGTGGAACTTTTCAACATCGTTCAACTGCGCCAGCTTCATCAGGACTCCAGACTCGGCTGTCCCACCTGGCTGGTCAGGTGGGTGAAGGCACCTTCGGTTCATAATTCAAAATAAAATTCTTATAGCAGAGAACGTGTGCATCAGCTCGATTCTTAAATCAAAAACATGCTCTTTTTCAGTTTCACTTTAGAGCTGGGCCATATGATGATGTGATAGCCATATTGTAATAAATTATGAAACAATATGATTTGTGTGTGTGTGTGTGTGTGTGTGTTACAGGAGTATATGTCCCTGTGTTGTGAACCCTGCAGAAGGATCTTCAGACCTGCAGGCTTTAATAGAAATGAACAGCGCATATCAGGTGTGTCAATTATAACATCTTTTATTCTTACAATGCATGTGAAGTAGCTTGAAGATGGGAATTCATGTTTGCACTAGGAACTCACAGTGAAATGTATTGACTCGCATTTGTACACGTTCCTAGTACATTTACATTACATTTTTACATTTATGTCATTTGGCAGACGACTTACATACATCTTATTTTTTTATAATGGTTAAGGTTAAGGGCCTTGCTCAAGGGCCCAGCAGTGGCAGCTTAGCGGTGCTGGGATTTGAACTCACGACCTTCCGATCACTAGTCCAACGTCTTTAAACTTTAATCTGTGTTTTGGATTATTTTATTACAGTTTTGTTAAACAGGAAGTTCTACTGAGATGTTTCAGATGACAATAAAAAGGAACACTTTTTACACAGGAGTGCAGGACACTGGACAAATAAATGATAAGGAATAATAAAATCCAACCATTTTAAATGTAATCCTATGTAATAAGAATAGATGTTTTTAAAGGGGAAATATCTTTAAACAAAAAACAAGAAAACTCTTAATCAAATCCATTAAAAGTTAAAAAGACAGTCTGACACGCCAGCAGGAGTGTTAATGTGGATGTGCTTCCTTTCACTGTCAAGGGACAGAAAGATCACAAGGCTAACTTGAGTTTTTTTACTTTCTAAAACTCTTGCCGATATCTTTGAAAAATCTCATTTTGATTCGTAGCGCTCTTTAAGCCGGCCTGCACTGTACGACTTCACAATGATTTGCTTTCAGCGACCGATTTTTTTCAGTCCCACAGTGTGAGAGGCTAAAAGATGCCACACAAAAAGCATTCCAATGAGCTGATTTTCTGACATTTCAGAAAAACATGGAGCAGTGTTTCCTCGGAAATAAAATGGCAATTACCCAAATACATTTGTCACACAAAAAGAAGTCCAATTTAATTTTTTATCCCTTCCAAGAAAACAGCTTGCCTTGTTTATCTGATGATGTAATAAAGAGCGTTAATGTAGTCATCCAGCACATTTCAGACGGCAGACTGCGAGCTGAGCAGCTTATTCTCCTCGTTACTGAAGACACCAGATTTATTTCTATTAACACATTTTTACAATGCTAATGAGTGTGTGACCTGATTGATTTCAATTTGCACAAAAACGTGAGAAAGCAGCTCTGCCTTTGATTTGTGTTAACTTATCTTTCTTAAAAATGTAATTAGGGAAAAACCTTGGATTAAAATATTGTGTCGATTGAAGAAATTTTAATCAGGTTGGAACACTGTCGTTTAATAAAGACGTTTATGGCAGCAAAAGTCTCGATAATGTAAAACTACATAATATTATCCAGTATTATAGATACTATGAATTTGATGTGACGTATATTTTCATAGCAGGAAAATCGAGAGGAAATGCAAGTGAGCTTTTGTATCATCTGTTCCAAGAGAAAGTCAGGTGGACTGACGCATGTGTGAGAGTGCTGACAGTGTGTGTGTGTGTGTGTGTGTGTGTGTGTGTGTGCGTGTGTGTGTCAGAGCAGAACATACAGGAGCTTAGCATGGTCAGTTAGCCTTTGCTTTCATTAGTGTGTATATGATTAGCTTTCTGATATGAATTTAACCGTCATATAGAGAGGTCAAGTCGTGAAGTTTGAAATGATGATGATGAGGATGGGGTGTGTGTGTGTGTGTGTGTGTGTGTGTGTGTGTGTTTTCAGACTGCAACCAGGAACCTGGTGGACTCTGGCCGCTATAACACTCGCTCGGACTTCACCGTGGTCTTACAGCCATTTTTTAGAGAGGTGTCCTTTCCAGAGCTGCCGGTAAAACAAACAAACAAACAAACAAACAAACACCGCACTCATAATTCTTTTTGTTTAACCTGAAAAACTGTTGAAATTCACGTCTGTCTTTTTTCTTTCCTCTTAAGTAGGTTGTATTGTAAACATTCCTTGATTTCTTGATCAAGTACTAGATTTGCGCAGTCTGTTCCAGCCCTCCAGAATTGTTGGCCCCCTTTATAAAAATGAGCAAAAATGATTTTTAAAATAAAATTTCTACACGATTTTTTAAAAATTCCACTTGGCTAGAACAATAAAATCTAAATCTGGGGATGTAGAATAAATTAAGATTATACCCAAGATCATTTTGAAACTTTTAAAGCTTAAAAATAAAACTATATAATGTCAGTGTATATTTAAGCTCGCTCATAATCTCACTTATTGCATGTTTTATGTAGAAATTTGTACTCATTTTGTGACGGATACCAACATTTCTGGAGGGCTCGATTCATTTTAAACCCATTTTTGTGAATTTTTATGATAATATCAGGTTTACAGCTTTTCATCCTCTAGTAAAATAGTGCATCATTCTGTTTTTGTACCTCACTCAGGATGGAAGGCCCGATCGCTCCTTCTTTGCTGCGGATTGTTTCCATCTCAGTCAGAAATCTCACGCTCTCATGGCCCGAGCTCTCTGGAACAACATGGCGAGTTCTACACAAATCTTCATATTAATGCAGTATTAACACTTCACTATTGCTGATCTAATAAACCAGCGTTATTGCAACGATGAATTTAGTATATCTCACTCTCTGTCACACACACACACACACACACACACACATTTATCATATTTATCATTGATGATAAATTGCTTTGGCGCACTGAATGGCTTGCTTAGAGAAAAAACCTCTAAAATCTATAGTATTTAAAATATACAGTTATTTGAAATTTTAATTAAATGAAAAAAATCTACTTAAAAAGGAGAGAAAACAGAAACATTTATGCATGCGCGAATGGGTCGATCGGCAAATCAAAAAGAAAACATAATTTGACAGCAAAACAGGATCAAATACACTGTGAAACTCATTTGTTGATTTAATTTAAATAAATGAGTTGCCTTCAAATTTTGAGTTCACCGAAACTCTTATAGTAAGTTAGCATAATGATGCTATCGATCTAACTTACTATATGAGTTTAAATGAATTTAAAATTTTATGGAAACCTCTGAAAAATTATACAAAGAGAGGAAAACAAAATGGGTGCTGTAATATATTTACAGGTAATTACTGTACTTTGAATTGAAAATGAAATGTGTGTGTTGTGTCTCTGTTTCAGCTGGAGCCTGTCAACAATAAAACCACGTCTGTGGACTTTAATGAAGGCGTGGATATGAAGTGTCCTTCTACGGTAAGCTGGTTTTAAGGCCACATTCAGACGTGCATTTTCTAATTATTACTTTTCATACTTTATTTCGTCCGAACGCGGCAGAATCAGACACTCTGTCGTCCTTCCTGATGGAGCATGCTCACGACGTCAACCAGTTTTCCAAAATGTCCTTGAGAACTTAAAAAAAATATATTATAAATGCTTCATTTTCATATCTTTCTTCAGTTTTTTGTAACGTTTTCCTTTCATCACTTTAGAGTAACCCTTATTTTTCGACCAATGGGAACAGCATATTGGAATACGTAGCCAGATCTACAATTGCGGTGAGTAAACAGCCCCCACGTCACCTGAATCAATAACTCAGTATTATGACAATACCACATTGCTGTGTATGTATATATACAATACTGGATCCTGATTGGTCAGAAGGTGTTGATTAATTTTCTAGAATGGCAGCTCGGACAATAGTGCAGGTTTATATTAATGCGCTCGTTCTAATACATTATCGTTCCTATAGTAACGGCTCATTCACAAGGACTTGAGGCTTCACATCAACTAATTAGAAATGTGTGTAATGGTTGAAATGGTGAAGTTTTCTGTAAAGAGTTTGTTTATGTATGAAGGAGACTCCAGTGGCTAGTGTGGGAACAACTGTGACTATAAATGGATAAAAAATATGATGTTAATAAATATAAAAGTGTACTTGCAAATTTTGACATCTGGGTAGTAAAAGAAAATCTGCTTCTTCTTCACACCATCATATCACTGATTAGTTCCCTATAACAGCACAACACAAAGTGTTTTATTCATTACTTATTCCAATCTTTTCTTTGTGTGTGTGTGTGTGTGTGTGTGTGTGTGCAGAACTGGGGCAGTGACTTCTCATGCACACACACCGCTCCCTCAGACTCTGTGCCTGCCTCAGGTGAGACAGTATGTGCGTCATCGTCTGTATAAAAAATGAACAGAGCATCATCTCTAAAAAAGTGAAGCCTCCAGACGTGTAGCGCCCCCACTGGCTGGCTGCAGTATGGTTTTTAGCCCTGCCCATGCTCATGTGTTTCAGTGACAAAACAGCCTAGTTTCCATGTCATGTTTCTCGTCTAATCTGTCTCTCCATCTACAGTGTCTAATCAAATAGTTAGTTTTCCTTATGCTGATATATGTACATTTTTCCTGCAGAAATTATTTTTTAAAACATTATTGTTCTATACAGTGAGAAGGCGTGGCTAAACCTGACTGGCAGATTTTCCCAGAAGACACCGGGCAACTTCACCACACAATTTACCGTCATATACTTACTTATTTAAACTCTTGCAAACACATGCTTGAATACAAACTGTTAGCCATTTCTATTAAAAACGCTTGAAACATTGAGAGGTTTCACAGGAAAAGCTCAGTGTTATCATGCTAGCCAACTAACCATATAACAATCATGCTAGCTTCCTACCCATGTAGCAATCATGCTAGCTACTTATCCATATAGAAATCACGCTAGCTACCTGGCCATATAGCAGTCACGCTAGCTACTTAGCCATATAGACTCCAGCCAGCTATTGAAATTTGTGTAAAAGCTACTTGTTTGCCAGTGAACACACACTACCGATAACATTAGGATGGATTTTATACGTAGTTAGTTAGTTTACAGTGCGCTCGGAATAGCCACGCATTCCAAACATTGAGTTTTAACTCACCCTGGTGAGCTCACTGCCGGCTCAGTCCACATTAGTCACGTCCACCTGACAGTGAATTTCTAGTTCATGTGATGAAATGTCCTAGACACATTTGTGTTAATGAAATATCTCCAGCTGGAACTATTTAAGCTCTTTGGACAGATGTGATGAAGAGAATATGAGAATGTCACCATATTCATCTGATCATTTCCACCAAAAATGGGGCAACTTTCTGAGAAGGAATCATTCCTACTGCACTCTGGCTGCAAATTTGACAACAAGGCAGAGGCTTCATTTCTATACAATGGGAGAGAACGGGGGCACGCTGTCCATTTTTTATACAAACGATGGTGTGCGCAGTGCTAAACTGGTGGCCATTGGCTTCTCTTCCATGTTAACTACAGTAACCTTGTAGCTCCAAGACAGTCCAGTGACACAGATCTGTCTCTATATCAGTTCACAGGTTGCGACCTGGAGACATTAAAGTAGTTGCTGCCCTCGGAGACTCGATAACTGTAAGTGTGTGTGTTTTTAAAAAACACAGCATTATGTGTATTACACTGTTAACATGACAGAATTAAAACACACTGTATTTCTGTCAGGCTGGTTTTGGTGCCAAAGCTGAAAACATCCTGCAGCTGCTGAACGAGGAGAGAGGCGTGTCCTGGAGGCGAGTTATACAGCGATGCTGTACAAATCGAAACATCCTCACTAATCCCCACAACCAGATAAGTCCCAATCAGCTGTTTCTATTTCTAAAGTTCTGTGTGATTTCATTGACAGCATTGGAGGGGATGAGACTCTGGAAACGGTCACCACACTACCAAGTGAGTATACTAACCTTTTAGCATTTAGCTAGTTTGTATAGCAATGTATTAATATCATGTTAGCTAACAGACATTGAGACTTTGGGTTTAAAGCTGATGTTTGCTAGCCTTAGCACATTTCTTCCCACATTTCTCAGTTCCTTGATAAAATAAACACAGCCCTAATTTACCATTCAAAACTAAAATCAGTGTTTTTTACATTTGAAATTGAATCAGACATCATTCATTTGCGATCGTTCCTCTGTTCCTCTGCATTTATTCAGTCCTCAGTGTTGCCAGATCTTTTCAGAAGAAAGTTGAAGCTGCTAGATGATTTTTAATCATTGACTAATTTGCGCATTCATTTATCATGATTCATCATGATCATTTGTGTATCAACTTACACATTAGGCTGTATGAAGAAGGACGACTCTTTTAAGACACTCTGAATATTAAATAATAAAATAAAACAACATAGGTTTAGCGCAAAAGAAAATTGGCTATTATAAAAGCAATTATCATTGGCTTTTTGTAGAAAGAATCTTTGGTCAGAGCATCACAAACTATGATTTTAGATTAGATTAGATTAGATTAGATTAGATGAAACTTTATTACCTTTGAGCAGAGTACAAGTGCAAAAGGCACCTTAACAAAACTCCTTCTCAAGAACGCAGAATAAAAGAAGCAGTGGTGGTGAGGGGGTGTGACATAGACATGAAGGAAGTGCCTTCAGATGGAATAACTCACATGTAAACCATAAATATCACAAAGAAGAGAGTTTGAAATGAAGTGTGAGGGTGCGGGACAAACTATTGTGATCAGTGATTGGCATTAGGAACCCTTTGACTAACCATCAGCCGTGATGTGAGCTGGAGAGCCGTATCCGGTGCAGAGCAGTCGCATGAAGACCCCTCAAAAAGTGGCTAGATTCGGCTCTTTTTTTAAATAAAGACCCTAAAGGGGTTTAAAAAGTCCAGATGCTGTACTTCATCTTGAGTGAAAATTTTTAAGCTGTACTTCAACTTTTACTAGAAGATTTACATTGTTGGGCGGGACGGTGGTGCAGTGGTTAGCACTGTCGCCTCACAGCAAGAGGGTTCTGGTTTGAACCTGGAGGCCGACTCCTCCGTGTTCTTCCCGTGTCTGCGTGGGTTTCCTCCAGGTGCTCCGGTTTCCTCCCACTGTCCAAGGACATGCAGATTAGGTCAACTGCCTACCCTAAATGCTCCATAGGTGTGAGTGTGAATGGCTGTTCGTCTCTGTGTTAGCCCTGAGATAGACTGGCGACCTGCTCAGGATGTACTCCACCTCTCACCTGAAGCCAGCTCCTGCTCCCCCGTGACCCTGATGGACAGGCAATATAGATATTGGATGGATTTAAATATTTAAATGATCAACTGCATGTTACCGGAGTGAAAATTGGGCTTCATTTGCAAACCTGAGGTTCCTGATTTGTGTTCATCAAGCTTCACAGGAAACACATTCCCTCTCATTCACTCCACAAGCTTTGGCCTGCACACATTAATAATGCCGCTCTATGCCTCAGAATTATTTTTCATATTTTCCCTAACCCTAACCCTAGGCTTCATGTTGATGTAGGGCATACAGAATAATGATTTCAGTATTTATACCAGCGCCTCAACCTTTTGCACTCCCCGAACGCAAACACTTTGTGCATAGGATATTCAGATATTTAAAAATTCAGCACTGACTTGTTCTATACTAAGCAAAATAAAAACAGTTCTTGGAAGCAGCCTCGCTGCTTTACTTCCTGTAGTATGAATCTGATAATTAATGCAGTTGATTTCCTGCAGACATCCTGAAAAAGTTCAACCTGAATGTATTCGGCTTCTCACAAGGACGCAGTAAGAGGCCCAACGGCTTTAACATGGCCGTGAGCGGAGCTAAAGCAATGTGAGACACACACACACTCACATTTACACACGCACGCACACTCACATACTCACACCCCTGATCCCAGAGGTACGCAGATGCACTCACAGTTTACGCCTTGTGTCTAATTTGTGTTTACAGTGATATCCCGGGCCAGGTCAGGGACTTAGTGGAAGCCTTAAAGACCAGCACAGTGAGCGCCTGCTTGGTCTTCTCACTCGACTGGGATAATCATTTCAAACATTTCCCTTCTATCTTCATGTTTATTTTTTACAACTCAATGTAGTTGATGAATTTGAACCAAATGCTTTCCATCCAAACTTTTCCCCCCAGTAATGACTCCGTTTTTTCAAGTTGCTCTTTATATAATTAAAATGTAATTTAAATTTTTAAAATCATTATCTTGCTGATTTATCTACATTTGCTTACTTTGTCTCAGAGTGTGGACTTTGAGCAGGACTGGAAGTTAGTGACGCTGTTTATAGGAGGTAATGATCTGTGTCAGTACTGCGAAAACCCGGTGAGTCTAAGACGATTCGTTCCTGCATCACTACATCAGGCACTGCACTATAACTCTTATTAAAAGAGAAAATATTGACTTTTTATACAAAGGTAGCCTTCTTTTAAAAAAGAATGAGGGAAAATGGAAAACAGGAAATAATGTTCTTAATGTGTGTGTGTGTGTGTGTGTGTGTGTGTGTGTGTGTGTGTGTGTGTGTTCAGGTCTCTCTTTCTCCTAAAAAGTACATAAGCTACATCAGGGATGCTCTGGACATCCTGTATCATGAGGTGAATAAGTGAAAAGGCTGTATCCTCATAATATGATCTAAAGAAGCAAGTTTACAGTGTGTGTGTGTGTTTGTGTGTGTGTTTGTGCGTGTGTGTGTGTGTGTGTGTGTGTGTGTGTGTGTAGGTACCCAGAGTGCTGGTAAATTTTGTAGAGATCCTACAGATTGAGAACCTTCGTAAGATGAAGTCAAACACCACAGGATGCACCGTCTTGCAGCCGTAAATAAAATCACACAATCACTCGATCAGTTAATGTATTGACAATGTTTTCACATTGACGCGAGATAAGCATGTGTGTGTTTGTGTGAGTCAGAAACCTGTGTCCGTGTTTCCTGCGTCCTGATGAGAACTCGGACGAGCTGACCGAGATGAAGAGGATCAATCGGCAGATGCAGGTTTGATTGTTTTTGAAGATCAGTGAAGATTATATGACGTGTACTGAGACATGAGCAGTGATGTCATGTGTTAAATATAGTTTTAATTCAGGGAGATACCAAGCTCTTAAGGCAAAAACATAAACTGGACAATAACTTGATGTTAAGCTTGTGCTAAGCTCTGAATATAAATGTAAATGTGATTTGATCTTCATTACCCATCTATAGTTTGTGTCCTTTCAGCGCATGCACACTGTGTGACAGAGTTGTGTTGTCGTTGTGGTTAGACAGAGACAGAGTGGCTGGTGTACGGAGGACAATACGAGAGCAGAGACGACTTTGCAGTAGTTCTGCAGCCTTTCTTCCAAAACACAGTGGTTCCAATGGGAGAGGTGAGTCGAAAAACTGGCAGCTTTGTGGTTGTGAGTGTACCGAATATATATATATATTACTAGATTACCCGTCAAAGCAAATCCCCTGACAGGCAGGGCGCATACGGTGGAAAAATAAGCAAAAATAAGAAATTCTGAAAGGCATACAGTGAATTTCTCAATAACTACCCTCAGGCCTTGTTCTCAGCTAGAACAGCTTACTTATCAAAGCTAAAGGAAAGCAGTAATAATAATTCTTCTTTAAAACAGTATCTATATTAACAAATGATCAGACAATTTATGAGTCTCAAATTCCTCCAGACCTTACCACTAAGGATTTTTCAGACTTCGTCAAAAATATTTGGACTATAAACATTAAAATTCAGCAGATGTATGCCAGCGATTCATTACGCACTACTGCGTCATCTTAAAACACTAAGAGGTGCCGTAATCCAAGAACAGTTTGATGAATCATATTGGGTTTAATCCCTCTCTTGATGCTGTCCTCTAGCTACCTGTGTCCCTGATTCAATACTATCTATCTTACTTTTGGAATCATGATGCATTCAAAGGAACTCGGATGTTATGGAATATGGACGTGTCCATGAAAGCCATGATTAGAGATCATGTGTGTATGATGTATTTACATTCTCAAACCAGTATATGGACATTTATCAATCTTAGGGTAAAGTTTTTTGCACAAGCCAAGCTGAAATAAAATTTTCTACCAGACTGACAACAGTTTCGGAAACATCAGCTTTTCTTCATACTTGCATGCGTAGGTTGATCATCCACCAGCTGATGCATTTGTTTATGGCTTATGGCTATGTGCAGGCAGACCGGCCAGTTATTGTCAATAATATAAAATGACTGGTTTTTACTAAATGTTGTGGATGCTGTTCTTAGTTCCTGACCGGGTGACCTAGCATGAGGATACGTTTCTGATAGACGTTCCAAAGCTCTTCTATATGTCACTCTGGATAAGGGTGTGTGCTAAACACTGTAAACATAGTAAAAATAGACAATTTAAACTCATCAGTATAATCCAAATGTAATGTCCAGTAAATTATATGATTTGAAGTCGATCATATCGAGGTGTACATTAGTTAGATATTATTCTTCTTCTGCTTAGATTAACACATATTCAGGAGCGCGAGTGGGATGCGAACGTTTTTCCGAATTTACCAAATTTCATGTGTAAATGCTCATACTAACAATTTCCCAGTTGAAGGCCAGAAAAGCTTTAGTCAAATGTGGCATTGTTATTCAGAAGAGCCGTTACTAAATAAAATAAAGCTAATTTTGTGCAAAGCTGTTAAGTCACTCATTAACAAACCACATTTTAACCCCTCTCAAGTTACATCCGATGTCAAGCACACCTTTTCTATGCAGGGTTTGGATAACAGTTGTTACCCAACAACATTGCTCTTTTTCACATAATAATAGAAAGCAATGATGTTCAAAATTTCAGTTTGGTTTCTGGAAGCATCTTACAGAATTAGCGCTGGTTAAAGTGGTAAATGACCGACCGCTTGCCTGTTCCTGGATTGGTTTTGTTTGGACACATTTGACTGTATTGGCTATAATATATGTCCCATCATATCACGTCAGGTATTAAGTCGCACAGGTTAGTTTTGTTATAGTTTACTTTATTGTTTACTTTAATGAACATTATCCAAGCTGGCAAAAAAAACGTGTATTTTTTTGCTGTAAAACCGCACTGCTTGCGAAGTTATTTTTAAGGGGTAGCAAAGAAACCCTGGTGTCAAAATGAGGCTGAGGATTCCCTCTTTCGTGTTAGGTCATGGAATCCTCATTTACATATTCAAAAGTATGTTGTATATATGCAACTTAAAAAAATGCAAGTTGCAATATGCAACTTAATACCTGATTTGATGTGACGGGTCACAATTTCAATGAACGGGCTCAAACACAGTTGGGTTAGAAAGACAAGTTCTTGCCTGGTGTAGACCTTTTGGAGGTTCAGTAGAGGCTGTCGAAGACCCTTGATATCTATACTGTACTTTACTATACTATACTACAGTAATATATTACATTATACTACACTACACTATGTAACACTATACCATACTTAATTACACTGTACTACACTACACTAACAAAATGTTATAAGAAAACAATACCTTACTCTCAATATCAACAAACACAACAGAGACACACACACAAGCACACACACACAAATGGACTCACATCAGCGTGTGTCTTCTGCAGGACCGGAAGCCAGACCTGAGCTTCTTCTCAGTGGACTGTTTCCACTTCACCGAGCGGGGACATGCTGAGATGGCCATCGCACTGTGGAACAATATGGTGAGCACACACACACACACACACACACACACACACACACACACACACACACACACACACACACACACACACACACACACACTTACACAAACATGAACAAATTGTTCTGACAACGTGGCCATGCTGAGATGGAATTTACTCTGTGGATCAACATTGTGACTGCACACACGCTCATGCATACACATATACATACAAACACAAACAGACACACACTCTTCTGACATGTGGCCATGCTGAGATGGCCTTTACTCCATGAAACATATGTTAAGCATAGATACACTTCAGGCCAGACATGATGTAAGAAAGACTGTGTCACTGTGACATCTTTAGTGCAATTAATTACATAAACAGGGATTACATTCAATATTTTAGTGCAAATATTTCTGTCAGTATTCAGTAATAAGGGCTTCTGACAAGACAGTTAGCGATGGAATATGTTACCCATCAGCCCCTGGACAGCACATAATATCACGTGCACGTGAATCATGTTCAGTTCTAAAGAGCGCTAGTATTTAAGTTCTGACATTTGTAGAACTCTTCATGTTCTCTTCATGTTCGTGTGTTTCCATGCTCATCTCCATGCTTCTGCTAACTCAAAGTGGCAAATACAGAGTTATTTATTAATATGCGAAATCCTAAACTGTAGTTATATCATTTTTTGAAGGTATATTGGTTTTGCCATTGTGAGGAATTTTAGATTTTAGAGTTATGGACCATGATTGACTGAGCTTTCGCTAGCAAGCTGGCATTAACCATCATTTTAATCACAGTATTGTAAGTAAAGTATAAGTAGCGAATGTAACTTCTGAAAATAGGCTATGAACAGGAGTCAACCTTTACACACAACACAACTTGTTTTTTTTTGGGAGGGGCTGTCCAGAGAATCAGTTCAGTATACGTGCATTCATGAGGCTCCAAAGCTGTCAATCACCTCATTAACCACACCCTTTTATTTAGCACTAAATAACCCCTATTAAATACATTTATCATAAGGAAAAATATTAAGGGAGATATCAAGGTCAACTGAAAAGAACACGTTTCCTGAAAATAATGTGATGTAACTAAAACTGGAAGCTTGACTCAGTCTCCATGCACTAACGTGGAAATGTGCATGGTTAAAAACTGTACTGCAGCCTGCCACTAGAGGGCCTCAGAGATGTTGTGACGACACGTTTGACTCCCTGTCATGATGTCCACTCATGCATAAAGTCGTTGGTCCATATAAACTGATGATAAAAATCATTTTACAAGTTTTTATTATTTTTTTCCCTGATTTTCACCCCTAAATTAGTCATGGCTAATCATCCCATCAGACAGCTCTTCCCTATCACATGACAGCTACCAACCAGGGAGGAAGTGCTCTCATGTGCTTCCTCTGAGGCATGTTAAGGCAGCCGAATGCATCTTTTCCAACTGCTGCACATGCAGCATCAGGAAAGCACTGTGGAAAGCACTATCCACCCACTTCCGTAGACATAAGCACACAAACGGCCATGACTGGCTGGTGTCGCTGTGATTGACAGCGGAGAGACTGCCCCTCCCTCCCAGAGAGCACAGGACAGTTTTGTTTTCTTGAGCTCCCGGCCACAGGTGCTTGTGATACGTTGCCACTAATTTTGCTTATTGCACCTTTAATGTTGTTATTGCCTTTTTCCCTCTGTGCCAGTTGGAGCCGGTGGGCAGGAAACAGACCTACAACAACTTCACACACGACCGCAGCAAGCTACGTTGTCCCTCTGAGGTAAACACACTTGCACGTGTTTTGTTTAAAAAATTATGCACAAAATATAGCAGAGTTGTGTGAAGACAGGCTACAGGAAACACAGGAAGTGTGACTGTAGAGAGGGTTTGTGAAAGCAGTGAAGAACCAAGAATTAAATTTCCCATAAAAAACAGATTAATTAAAAAATGATTGTCTATATTATAGATTGTTTAGATTCAACACAGATAGAGAGAGACACATGTACAGAGCCACAAAGACATGGACAAACACAGAGACACAAAGAGGCAGGCAGATAATCACACACACACACACACACACACACACACAAAGACAGGAAGATAGATTGACAGACAGGTCAGCGCAGGCAGATAGACACAAAGAGAAATGCAGACATGCACATATGGACACAGAAAATCACAGACAGACAGACAGACAGACAGATAGATAGATAGACAGATAGATAGATAGATAGATAAGGATAACAGCAACCCAGTAGGGTAAAAAATAAGAAGTGTCTCAAATGCAAATAAAGGCAGAATAAATTATACAGATTTATTCTCTCTCGCTCTCTCTCTGACTGCGTGTGTGTGTGCGTCTCTCTCTCTCTCTCTCTCTCTCTCTCTCTCTCTGACTGCATGTGTGTGTGTGTGCGTCTCTCTCTCTCTCTCT
>JAQQZU010023534.1:0-15181 GCA_030068025.1 Parauchenoglanis punctatus | reverse complement strand
GGGCAATTTAGAGTAGCCAGTTGACCTAATCTGCATGTCTTTGGACTGTGGGAGGAAACCGGAGCACCCAGAGGAAAGCCACGCATGCACGGGAAGAACATGCAAACTCCGCACAGAAAGGCACCCTGGGTGACCCAGGGATCGAACCCAGGACCTTCTTGCTGTGTGGCGACAGTGCTAACCACTGCACCACCGTGCCCGCCCAGCTTGACCTCTTGCACACTAATTTCTGCAGTCACTGGCAAGTAAATGTTTTTGACTGTGCTGGTTGACTTCAGTGCCTGCTGTTTGGCCTGATGCCCTTTACTTTCTATGTGCCTTGTCACATCCCACACACCTTGATGGGTACAGGAGTTCTCTTGGTGGCAGACAGAGCACCAGTAATATTAGCTGGTGCTTCCTAGAGTAATAAATGGCCATTTAGTGGCCATTCATTATTAAAACAACTCTTGTAGGTGGCTGATACTGGTACTTTTTTCCCTTTTGTTTTGATGGTCTCTTCTGACACCCTACCCATCTCCTCCACCGTCTCTTCCACCATCTCCGCCACCATCTCTTCCACCTCCACTGCCTCCTCCTCTTCCACCTTCACTGTCTCCTCCTCTTCCACCTCCACTGTCTCCTCCTCCTCCGCAAAATGAAAGGATGCTTAATTGCTTTTTTCCTGACATCTTTGAAAGACAGATGCAATGATTAATGCATCCATGATGCAATACACTTCAATTTATTTAGTACCAATAAAATTATTTAGCCTATTTGAGAGAGATGATTATAATGTGAGAATATGTCAGTCATCCGGTGATAACGAAATATGACTAGGCCTAGACTACTTGTTCTGAACAGGTGCTGTTGTCCGTGAACAGGCTGTAAACCTCTTGACTAAGTTTAGGCTACAGACACACAGCATTGAAAAACGGATGCTAATTATCTTGGCAACATTCTCTAACAGCAGTCAAGTTGTCATTGTTTGTGTCAAACAAGTTGTGAATTTGTTGTAACATTAAAACAGGAGATGACTCTGTGCTCGTGTAACCGGTGAGGAAGTTATACCTCTAAAATTCCCACGGCTAACCCCAAGTTCTCATTTACTCCGCGTTGTGTTTTTAATTGTTTATACTTATATTGTGTGTGAATGCACTGAAGAAGGAAAAGAGGAGCCCAGCCTTTGCAATTAACCATCGGACGCAGTCCTCTTTATTGTCCACACTCTGCTCTGCTCTCATGAAGTAGCCAGCCAAGAGAGCCTGCTCTCAGGGAATAACCAGCCGAGAGAACGCAAGAGAACATACAACAATAACAATAACAAGAACAGATAAAATACAACAGTGTAAAATAAAATACTTTAAAGGTAATTAAAAATAAAATACAAAAGCCTTAGCACATGCCAACTCTCACCTGCTCTCATGAAGTAGCCAACAGAGAGAGGGAGAGAGGCGGGGCTTACAGGCTTTTGTATGGAACCCAGGAGGGTTATGGGTAGACACGTAACAAAATAAAAGACTACATAACCAAATAAAAGTAACCACAAACATTTAACTGAAATGAAACAGAATTTTGTGTAATTATACACATATTTACCTTGTTACACTCGGAGTGATGCTTGGAGCTCCTATGGATGGGGTGAATGAAATTTTCTGAACATGTAGTTGTAGCAGAATCACACGAACAATTCCAGGATAACTATGCCTTTTCATTGGTTGTTGTGTTGCATTTTACCCAGATACAATGCTGCTATTTTCTGATTGGCTATTGTGTAGGCCCTTTTTTTTTTAATTGGCTTGTAAGTGACAGGCCCGACTGAACTCCAGCGGAGACGCGCTTGTTTCATAGTGAGGCACTACTGTGCCGCGACCAGAGAAATATTGGGCGCTGTGGCATATTAGCCTACAAATTGTTTTTCCACGTGAGAAATACAATGTGTGGTGGGAGTGCATGACAAAAGACCAAAAAGAATGACTGTCACGCTCAATGCTTGACACTTGAGAGCCCTGTCTTTTGACATATGTCTTTTGGCAGCCAGCGCTGGGTGACACTGTGTAAGGAGACGCCGCTAAGTCCTGTGAGCGGTATGTTCCTGCTTGAATTGTCCAAAACAGCTTTGTTATGTTTGGTTAAGCACCAACTAGCAAAGCTCTGTGAATCAATTAGCTTAAAAAAGTAAAAAATAAATAAATAAATAAACTAGACTATTTTTCCCACCCTGCTTTCGGTTCACAAGTCGATCCCAAAAAGAGTCGAATCACTAGTTGCTGGCATTGAAAACTAAGAGTCAAATGCAAATCTTTGGAGTCAATTCCATACACTGAAAATGATTCGCCTCGCGCGCGCACCCAGCAAGCGAAATGAACTTAGCATCGGAGAGTTTCAGAGAGCAAAACAAGAAGCTGATATTTATTTTATCTATATTTTGAATTTGTTTGTTCGAAATTTGAACAAACCATGACTTAAATACAGACACGGCTGCAAGAAGTGTGGTAAGTGATTAAAATAAAGTGTTAACAGTAAACAATGTATGTTTGTCATACTGTGACAGATTATCTGATAAAATTCACTAATGTTGTAATTATTGAACTGCTTTTTAATTAAGCCAAGTTAAGAAAAGGTATATAGTAGTACTGATTAAAATCATGCAAATAAATATTTTAAATATATGACTTTTGTATATAATATTTAAAAAAAAATAAAACCAATTGAATAATCAAGGTAAGAATATTCAATTAACATCCTAAAAATAAACAAATAAAAAATTATATATATAAAAAATAAAAATAATCAGTAATTGCAGTTCTAAATAAGAACAATATACTACATGCATAAGTGCACACAACACTTCTGGTCTTGAGTGAAATCAAAGCTAATATTACAGTCACCAATTCTTTATCATGGCCTCTGGGGAAAAAATGTGTTCACTGGGTGGAAATTTCACCATCATTTTGTCTTTAATCAGAAAAGGGGAACAACATCACAGTACAGTGTGAGTTCTGCCTTCCAGCTTTGAAAATTCTGTCATCATCCATATATTTGGTATTGAGGTAATCCAAAAGTAATGGAAAATAATCAGTTACTTTAATTTTTGGCAATTAGATTAAGCTACTGACTGCATTTTTTAGCAGGTGATTGGTAATTGTATCGGAATAAATTTTTAAAGTAACCCTCTCAACCCTGCACTTGATGTATCTTTATACTAGGCTGTTGGCTGTTACCAATCCTAATAGAGAATTAAGCTTGTTCCACCTCATCAGCTGGCTAATAAAAAGTAATATAGGCTACCAGTCACAAAACTGAAAACTGACTGTCAAATTGAGAATGTGACACCTTCTTGTCCATTCATATTTATCAACATGAATCCCAATTACTGTATGATTATTAAGTTATTACATATATATAAATGTTGCTGCCGCAAGGAATTTTGGGACTGCATTATCTCCTTTTTTCCCATGATGGGTCAGTGTAAAACAAAATAGGAAAGAAAGGATCACTTAGCATTTAGAGAATTCAAACAGCTCTTATCATGGCTTCCACTTATATGCTTCCAGGTCGTTTCACTCAGTTAGGAACCTTCCAACAAAAAAAAGACTATTAAAACATAGCCCAAGTGCCACAAAGTGCTTCTTGAAAGAAGAGCATGTTTTTACAAGCTTGAGAAGTAATATGGTATTAGGTTGGATGTCCAACTTCACCTACAGGTCGCAGCAGGTCGTAGGTGTTGCACTGCATGAACCTCCTGATGAATAGGTTCATCAATGTAGTTTGTACACTCATTAATTCAATTAATAAATAGATTATCTCAAATAAACTGTCTCAATAAATAAATAGGTTGTCTCAAATAAATAGAAATGTAGATATGATCACAGTTAGATGAAAAAAGATCTATAGATAGGTGTTTATGCAATGAATAATCTACAGAGACAGTGAGCATCATATGGCACGTCAACAATTATGCAGTAAACCTATTTGGGACATCTCATCCAGGTGGAATCAGTTATAATCATGCTCTCACTGGACTGTAGGCTACATCAGCTGTGATCACATGGATCCACTTGATAACATGTTAAACACTCTTAATGTAAATCTGCAGACTGGTTAGAGATTCATCCGACCTGATATGGTCTAGTAAAAAGAACCTACTAAATTTTAGGTTTACTCAAGCAGACTGCATATATTTGTACTTAGCCAATTCCCTGCATTAGAAATAAGGGGCATTGGACCCTTGTATTATAGGTCCAATATATATCATTAAGCACAATTAGGTCTTTAGCTGCTGTCCACCTTACCTTTCCTGATATGATTTGAAATTCATTGAAGAAATAATATGTAGGTATGCATATAAAATAAAATCTGAGTTCAATTTAAACACATGTTTAAATATACAATTGACACATTTTCAAACAGGATTTTTTAATTTATTCGAAAGTGAACATTGAAAAGAGACTCAATGAGAACACTGAGCAACAGACAGGTTTAAAAAGACATGTAAATATAAATGAAAATTGAAATTTAAAATGACTGTTTAAGACCAGACCCTGGTCCTAGTTCGACCCATGTAAAACTAAGAATGCATTATACATGCTCATCATCAACACAGAACACTGAACATGAAACTTGAACACAAGGAACATACTAAACTAACTGAACTGATGTCTCGTTTATGGGAGGGACCTTAAAAAGGCAAGTGCTGCACTACACAGGCTGTGTACACAGGCTGTTTATCCTTGCACTTGAGGCACTGGGAAGAGGTTTTCCATCACTGCACAACAGAGAGAGCTTACATCCCGCCAGGGTCTGGCTGCTGGAGGAAAATATGGGCTGAGTCAATGTGGCTTGTAATGTACAATCTGTGGGCTTTAGTGGCATCTAGTGATGAGGTTGCAGATTGCAACCAACTGAATTCCCCTTCCTCACCCCCTCCCTTTTCAAATGTGTATCAGAACCTATGGTGGCTGTCAGGTGCAGTATCTTTCTGCAGAACTGTGGCAGTGCAATGCAGCCACTTTTTTTTTTGATAAAAACAGAGATAAATATTTTATGTTTTTCTTCCAAAATCTAAAAATATGGTATGTGGTTCCCAGCAAACATGTTGCTTCGAGGCCACTGCTGGCAGAAACTGTACACACGGTAGGCATACTGGGTATATTGTGGGCATATTAGACATACTGTGGGGACAATGGGCATACTGTGGGAACACTGGGCATATTGGGCACACTGTGGGGTCACTATGGGCATATTGGGCATACTGTGGGCAAACTGTGGGCATATTAGGCCTACTGTGGGGATTGTAGTGGAAATTAATGTAGCGATATTATTTTTCTTATGTGACTTGTTTTATGGTATTCAATGTGTTTTGAATTTAGTGTAATGTTCTTGTGTATCCTATGTAGATGCTATGTATACTTCTCTGTAGTAAAAGCAATGACACCCAGAAGACATAAAGCAGATGTAAACTGAACATTCCTTTCCCTTATATGGCTTTTTGCTAAGGAGGCTATAGCAAACTGGTTGAAACTAGTTTTAGGCTCATAAAAAGGGAACCCTGCAAAGCACGGGGCGCTTGCTCTTTGTTCTTGTCTCTGAGTGTATCACTGTTTACTTTCCGCTTCATTAAAAGGAGATTCTGACTACTTTGAGAATTGTGGATCCATCCATCCATTATCTATACCGCTTTATCAATCTGGGTCACAGGGAAGCTGGAGCCGAACAGAAAGGCACCCTGGGTGACCCAGGGATCGAACCCAGGACCTTCTTGCTTTTAGACGACAGTGCTAACCATTGCACCACTGTGCCACCCGGGTTGTAATATGAATAAATGAATTAAGTTATTATACTATTTTGATTAAACAGATTATTGCTGTCAGTGATTTCTAAGCTGATATTTTGGGTCTAAATCGATGAAAGATTGCGAATTTGTAAGGAAATGGTGGCTGACACATGATCTGGCTTGGGTCGCCATTCTCTTGCTCATTCATAGATTTCCATGATTTTTAGTATGATTACCCAAAATTATTTCCTCTAAATCATAGATGGGTTTTTAAAAACAAATACATTTTCCTTTTGTCTCTGACCAACCAGTGACTTTGATTATGTGTTTTTTTAGAATCACACTTCTATTCAATGGATTTGAAAATTTCAAACTGTATTGAGTGGCAGTTAATGAGTACCAACATCATTACATACTTGTGCATGGCAGCTACGCAAAGCTTCCCAGCAAGTGCTTGGAGACATTATGAACGAGCACATGCACACTTTTTTTCATGTACATAAACTATCATAAAAAAATAACATACCTTTTTACTGAGGAGAAACACAAAACAACAAGGGTACTTAATTTATTGCCCTCATTTAGCAGTCATACTCTCTGCTCTCTATGCGCTTTACTTACATTCATTCACCTTTTTTCATCATCTTGTGGCCATGTTGTTTAATTAGCTCTATTTTGTGCATCTAGCCGAATAAGAGTATTAATATGCTAGTATTGATATGTTCACTGAGAAATTACCCTGCTAGTATTATGATAACTGACAAATTACCCAGAACACATATGAAAAACTTAATTAAAGCTTTTTATGTTTTTGCAAAAACCTCTAAAAAAAACATTAAATGTACATTTACAGCTCATGCTACTTAAAATTTGGCCTGTGCCAAACAGAACTAATCTGTTCAGTAACTAGAAAGCTAACATATTTTAGCAGGAAATTGGTGTTTTAAAAAACCACAGGATATGTGGCTTTAAAGTTCAAGCCTTGAGAGTAGTTTCCTTCTATTGATGTTAGAGCTCTGTGCCAAGAGCTGTTTCTTAATCAGAGTGGATGTTGGTCTTCTGGTCATCCATAGTTCCCACATTTGCTCCAGATAGCCTTTTCCCATGGGATTGCTGTTATAGTAGATTCCTGTTGTGGAACCAGGACATACTGATGAAAGTGACCATACTGATGAAAGACTGGGACTATGTCGGAAACTTGGAATTGATATACATATATATATCAGCCCCAGACTTCAGTTCCCAGGCTGTTCTGTGGATCTGTGCTTGCAGTTGTTGATTATACCCAGCTGCTCTGCATTTCATCTGATTGTGGACTCTGTATTTAAAGAGATTCTAAACATTAATTTGGTTCAAAGTGTTAGCTCAGTGTTGTGTATAATGTCAGTTCTATACCAAGCCTTTTGTTCTGTCTTTGTTTTCTGTTCTTGATTGTGCTTGTTCTCTTGGCTTGTTGTTGTTTTGGATTTTATCCTGGAGGTATCCTGCCCAGGGTGTACCCCGCCTCTCGCCCGAAATGACTGCTGGGATTGGCTCCATCTTCCCCCGCAACCCAGATGGATAAAGCGGTATAGATAAGGGATGGATGGATGGATGGATGGATGGAAGTGTTTCTTTGTAGATTGCCCAAATTCTCTGTCTGTTTCGACCATGACCTTGCCTCCCTTTTCTGGATTGTTTGCATGTGCTGTTTAAAAAAAACCAAAACACTGTTTTACCTTCATCGGCATCCTGCTACTTCTCCTGTATTGGACAAATGTACCATTACAATATCAGACAGGGGGATATTCTATACAAGCAAAATCACTGATGCAGGGAATAACTTTTAAGGGCCAAACATTTATAGGAATTATTGCATTAAAATAAAATCAAACATTTTCTGAACTCCCTCTTGAAATGGCTCTTATATTCTTCATCTACCTTTACTCCCTGGCTGCATTTTTTTTTTAAGAAACTGTGGGGACCATTTCCCTATGTAGACATGAAGGGCTCATTCCAAGCTTACAAAAACACAATGATTCATAGTTACGGGTGACTGTACACAAATGAAAAGAAAATTATGAATACTGTATTCCATTTCTGCTAATAGATCCTGCTAAATACTTCATAGCACACCTTTTATAAAAGACATATAAATAGGAACTATGTTGGAAACTACTGATTGATATGTACTGTATTTCTGAAGCAGACTCTCAAACTGAGATAAACACTGTTCACAGTGTAGGAATAAGGCTCAAATTAAGGTAATTTAATAACACAGAATTATTATACAACCTAAAGTATCCATCCACCAAAATAGTTTAATAGGTGTATTGTAACAATGCTGAAGTGAAACTCCTCTTACTGGGCACTTCATACAGAACAAGTCTCATTCTAACTTATGTTATTATGTTATTAAAATTATGTAAAAAGATTAGGTAATGGAATACATGCTATTTAGTGATCAAAACAAAAGCAGAGTCACAAATCTTTATAATAAACAAACATTTATTCCTACTAATAACAACACAACTAAGACAGACACTAAACACAACAACACAAAACACAGAACATATAGTAGGTAATGTATGAATGAATGGGAATATTGAAATGTGCTAACCAGGACAAGCACTGAGCAAATGGGTCTTGGAATTAAATTTAGAGTAATTAAATTAGGCAAAAGAAGGGACAGAGCATTTAACAAGAAAAGCACCAGAATATAACCAGGGATTTTGTGTAGTCCAGGGACAAAATGGTGCCTGCCATGTGTCTACATTTGGGCAAGGTGACTGCCATGCTGATCAAATGACATGAGATTAGCCTTCAAAAGGGTCTACCCCGTAAGGTCCAGGGCCAGACACTATCC
The DNA here is from genome assembly GCA_030068025.1 of Parauchenoglanis punctatus. NCBI lineage: Eukaryota > Metazoa > Chordata > Actinopteri > Siluriformes > Auchenoglanididae > Parauchenoglanis > Parauchenoglanis punctatus. The sequence continues at coordinate 6,581 of JAQQZU010023534.1, read as the reverse complement.
CAGGCCATGCTCTCAGGGCGTGCAGTGATCGACTGATGGAGGTGTTCACCAATCTCTCCCTGAGTCAGTCCATGGTTCCCACCCCCTTCAAGGTATCCATCGTCGTTCCTGTCATCATAATGACAGAGTCATTATGAAGTGCTTAGAGTAACACAGTCACAGAGTCATTATGAAGTGCTTAGAGTAACCAGAAAAAACCCATCTGCACCTACCTTCCTGTCACCTTGGACCTTCTTTATTTTGCATCCAGACCAAACAGGGCCACTGATGATGCCATCACTATAGCAACACTTATGTTATGTGAGAATCCTCTTCATTGATTACAGCTTAGTATTCAATACCATTATACCCTTAAAACTCATCTTTAAGCTCATTTATCTTGGAATGGAAGCCTCCATCTGCAGCTGAATATTCGATTTCCTGATGAGCAGACCCCAGGTGGTGAAAATCAGCAGCTGCACCTCACCCCGCTGATCTTAAATACGGGCAAACCACAGGGCTACGTGCTCAGCCCCCTCCTGTTCTCTTTGTTCACTCACAACTGTGCTGCCAACCACGGCTCTTATATAATCATTAAGTTCGTTGACAACACATCCATCCTAGACCTCATCACAGAAAATGATGAGCCTGCCTACATGGCAGGTACAGAGGCTTACAGAGGACTAGTTGATGCCAGGACAACAACCTCTCTCAGTGTCAGGAAAGCTAAAGAGATGATTATAGACTACAGAAGGCAGCAGAGGAGTGGACATCTCCCCATCAATAGTCATCTTGCTTGAGTGTGTTTAGAAAAACTTTAACCTTAAAGGACCAATATGTGATTTATTTACTGTCCTATATCATAAAATGAGCATCATCAGAAATGAAGGAAACATGGCAAGTCAAAATTACTGGCTTCTCCAAAAATAATGCTTCAGCCAATTTCCAAAACTGAAAACAATTTTCGTTGTGTGATGGAATTTCTGTTTGTCTTTTGGCCTGTGTGATCCAGCCCCACTGCACATTTACCAATACTATTTTGACACCCCGGGTTGCCAAATAAAAAAGAAATTGTAGAAATATATTTGAGTCTACAAACCTAAGGCTTTTTATATATTTCAACAATTTCTTTTTTATTTGGCAACCCGGGGTGTCAAAATAGTAACCTTCTAAATAGCTCCATGACCAGAGATGCAATGAAACTTAGTTGTCTCAGGGAAATTTTCCTTCCACTTTTGCCACAGGCTTGCTCATTAGAGAGAGATAGATAGATAGATAGATAAGTTTATATTCAGAATTTATATAATTTTGTGAAACTGCTTTGTGACTGTTTGTGTGTGTCTGTTATTAAAAGAGCTATACAAATAGAATTGAATTGAATTGAATTTGAGTACTCCCATTCATACTTTGTGGTCCATGTGCAGCTTGATTACCAAGGCAGTGAGTATTTGAGACACACAGCCAGTGAAGTGATCCCTACTAGTGCTGGCTAATGTTGTCATGCTAACATTAACTGCTTTCAGTCACATCACTGGTGTTTTATTGATTTGTGCTACCTGAGATATGCTACTTAGCAGTTGGGTGTTAGGTTTAAAGCTGCAGTCAGTAGGATAATGGGTTAACTTTAAGATTTAAGTTATAGGTTTTAGGGTTAACTTGAAGCTTTGAATCTTAGGGTTGAGGTTAAGGTTAGGCTTAGGGCTCCAGCTAAGATCGAGTTTATTCTCTGTTATCAATTCTTACATTGATTTGCTCTATGATAGTATTCTTTCAAGGTAGCACAAAATGTCAAAACACTGGCACCTGACCAGCCCTCACTGGCTTCATCTGACACTTGTGAGGGCATTTCATAACTGAGCTCTGCATAGGGCTGCACCAAGGAAGAACAGTAGGCTACTACTTCAAAAAATTAATATTGTGGCAAGGTATTGTTTAGCACTTACATGTCTTTCTGTGTTCAGTCGCTTGTTGTTTCACTCTTGCACCTCCTGAATTTTTGATCCTACCCTGTTTTTCAGTTTATTGTATTTTTGGAATTGCCTAGTAAGTGTTGGGCCTGATTTGCACCCTGTTTTGGACTGATTTGGACTTGTTTGCTGGTGTTTACTTAAATGAATTATTCACTGCATACGCATCCTTCCCCAACCTCCTGTTCATAACAATTAACTTCAGCGCAAGATTTTGGATATTGCCTGCTGCATGGTGGACACTGATATAAAACTTTCATTCTCTTGGCCTTGACAGAGTTATAAAAAAATCAACATGAGCTGGTTTATAATTTGCAAATAATTAAACATTGCAAATGTATTTATTAGCTGATCAACTTACAGAGTAGGAATTGTCCACGCTTGCCATTATGACAGTTTAATGTTGCACTCATCTTCAGTGGTTCAATGTCCTCAACCTGGCAACCCAGGTGAGCTTTGATTCTGGGTAGGAGGGGCTGGGGGGAGAGAAATCTCTACAATATTTTGAATTTGGACTGCAGTAGCCATTTTAAATGCTTGACTGTCAGAGTTACATATTGATCCTTTAACACCAAAAACCATGCTTAGAAATAATGAAAATATATGACAAAGGTGACTCTGAACATGTCAAACAGGAGTGTCTGCATTCAGTGAGCATATTTTTCATATGTTTACATGGCCAACATGAAAGAAATCAGTGTTTGCACATGTAAATGAAACTGGATATTATGACAGGTCAGACTATCATGTGTTTTATTGTAGGTCTTTCTTATAGAGAATTCTCCTTCTATAGAGATTGTTATCCTCAGTCCTCCACTGTACAAATACTTATGGATCTGACTATACATTCTCAGTATGGATAGACATTTGCAGACATTGTTTATTGCTCATGCTGTTCTGTTTTTGTTGTGGTTTGTTTGCTTGTTTGTTTGTTTTTTTTGGCTTGGTTTTACCTGGTTTTATGAGTTTGTATTTTTCCCCAAGTATTGTTTGCTGATCGCTTAACTTTATGCCTGTTTCTTGACCACATTTTTTAATCATGTTTTGGATTTGTCTGCTGTTTTCTTAATAAACTATTTAATTCACATATACTATATGGACAAAAGTGTTGGGACACCTGAGCATTACACTAACAGGTACTTTAATGACATTGTCTTCAAATACATAGTCTTTAATATGAAGGTGGTCCCCCATTTGTATCTATAACAGCTTTCACTCTTCTTGGAAGGCTTTCCACAATATTTTGGAGTGTTTCTGTGCCCATTCATTCTGTAGAGCATTTATGAGGTCCACAAAGTTGGAAGCATAGCATTGTCCAAAATGGCTTGGTATGCTGAAGCATTAAGAATGCCCTTCCCTGGAAGTAAGGGTCCTAGACCAAACCCTGAAAAACAGCCCCACACCATTATCCCTCCTCCACCAAATTTCACAGTTGGCACAATGCAGTCAGGTAGGTAACGTTATCCCGGCATCCACCAAAACCAGACTCGCCCATCTGACTGAGAAAATAGAGAAGCGTGATTAGTCACTCCATAGAGCATGTTTCCACTGCTCCACAGTCCAGTGGTGGTGTGCTTTACACCACTCCATCCGACGCTTGGTATTGGACTTGTTAATGTGAGGCTTGCATGCAGCAGCTCGACTGTGGAAACCCATTCCACGAAGCTCCCGCCGCACAGTTTTTGTACTTAAATTAATGCCAGTGGAAGTTTGGAACTCTTCTGCTATGGAATCAGCAGAACATTGGTGACCTTTATGCACCATGGACCTTAGTAGTCGTTTACGTGACTTTACATGGTCTTCCGCTTCGTGGCTGAGTTGCTGTTGTTCCTAAATGCTTCCACTTGTCAATAATACCACTTACAGTTGACCAAGGAATATCCAGCAGGGATGAAATTTCACGAACCGTCTTATTGCAAAGGTGGCATCCTATTACAGTACCACAGTTGAAGTCACTGAGTCAGAACAACCCATTTTGTTCCACAAATGTTTGTAAATGGAGACTGCATGGCTAGGTGTTTGATTTTACACACCTGTGGCAATGGGTCTGATTGAAATACCTGAATTCAATAATTAAGAGGTGTGTCCCAATACTTTTGTCCATATAACATGAAACACTTAATCATTATTATATTAGTATTGTTTGGAAAAGGTGACAAGGCATATTATTTCCCCAAATACAATATTGTTTTTCACTACACAAATAATTACTATAACATTTTAAAAAATGATTAAAAAGGTTTTACATGTGATTTCTGTTAATGCTTAATTTTTGTAAGTCCTGACTTCCAGAAGAGGAAATAGTTATGCGTTAATGAACACTTTTTACATACTTTATCACCTATGCAACTTTACATTTTTATCCAAATGTTGAGTGCATGTGAGTTTGAGGAAAGCAGCACTTGACAAAGAGAAAAAACCATGTGTGTGTGCTTGACATAAATGTGATATAGATATAAAATCTCCACATAGAATTTTTTTTCTGAGCACCAGCATCTTTTTCAGGTGTTCCCAATGAGGAGAGAAAGCATGCTACCACATGTGACTGCCTATAAAAAAGCGTTGTATCCAGCACCTTTTTTTTTACAGAGTTCTGCCCCTTTTTGTGTGGGAGTTTTTGTGTGCTCTGAAATGAAAATCTCTCAACTTTTCAGAAAGGTTCTGGTGTTGTCACTGTCGCTACTTTTCAGGAAACCAATCATACTATTGCTCCTTTTCAGAGAAACAATCATATGGCAGTTAGTGGTGATATGTTTTCAAGATATTGTTGTCATAGTATCAAGTCTGACATCCATGAGTGGCTGTACAAGCCATAAATCATTTTGGCCCTATCACATACTATACATGCATTCTTCTTTCACATACATATATTTTCACTCACACATTCATTCATTTTCGCTCACACATTAATTCATTTTCACTCACACATTCATACATTTTCATTCATATATTGTTATATTTACACTCACACATTCATATATTTTCACTCACATTCGCATATTTTTACTTACACCTTCATACATTTTCACTTACGCATTCATATACACTGAAAAAAAGAACACATTGGATTTACTCAATTCAATAGTGGACAACAGTTGCAAACAGACTGTTTGTTTCGGCAGCAACTTACAGAATTGTGTTAAATCAACATAAACTGTTTAACTGTACTTTGAGTTAATAAAAAGTTGTTGCAATTTGATTCAATAAAGTAAATGAAACTCTTTGATCGTCTTATTCCAACACACTTCAATCCTATTTATTCCAAAACTCTGATCACTTAACTCTAGCAATGTATTTTCATATTTACTTACATGTTTTTTCATAAATAAATTATATTTAATTCATTTGCAAATTGATATAATGTAATGAAAATAAGAGATTTTTTACATATAAATACAATAAATTACGTTTTGTCTAATATTTTTTCTTGATTGTTCTTAACATTAACTATTTTCCCCATTGAAGCAGATAAGTTTTATTTCAAAACCTTTATTCCGAACAGCAGGGGTCCTCACTTTAAATGTGCCAGTCTAAGACTCACATAAAATGTCAAATATTTGCTTTCTCTTTCCTCCCCCTTTCATTGATTTTCAAAGTCTGTATAATGTTCACATGTACTTAAACAAGGAATACATTGAACAAGTGCACCTTAAATTTGCCAACAACAATGTTGTCAAGATTATTCAGAAATGTATCACATATGGACAAATAAAATAATAGAGTTAGTATCAAATATGCAGATCAAGGTCACAGTAATTACAGCTGTAAAACAGCAAATGGAATATTAACAATCAAATATGCAAAGAACATTCAAAGACATTAATAACCCTGGACTGATGGTAAGAGAACCCGCCATACCACTCAGTCCAGGAATGCAGAGCTGTAGATTTTACACATTACTGTTTTTCAGGAAAAATGAGGCAAGAATAAGAACAGTAAGCCCTCCTCACTGGTGTAGTTTAGTTTTCAAGCTTTGGGTCTTTCTTGATAACTCCGCTGCATCTAACTCCATTATTTACGCCATATACAGGTATGTCATATTTAAGGCATAAAAAAGTCCAAACATCATGGCAGTTGAAAAGGCCACATTCTCCAGATCATTAAGCACCACCACACGCTCAAGAATTACTTCCACATCAGAATAATCACTGCCAGGAATCCCTCTGGCAACATAGATCCCCACTGTTGTTTCCTCTATGGCACTTAGTGTGTTGGCCTCAGTCATGCCCTGGAGAAAGTGAAATAATTTATTTAAGGATAGATTCATTTTTTACACCACATGCTGTAGACTACTGACCCAGTCCTACTCCTGATGACATAGTAAGGTGTATTGAAAGTAATATAAGCCCCAAGGTTGGAGGACACAGCAGCTAGTGGGAGATAGACCTGTACTATTACTACTAGACCTGTACCAAGACTATTGTATTATTTTAAATCACAGTTTTCACTGTTGACAGACCATGTTAATTATAACAAAATATATTATAATATACAAAGTCATGGAAAATTTAGCATTTAGGATAAAATCCTAAGAAAGACTAGAAAACTGGAAAGTCACTAGAAAGACTGGAATTCTGTCCTTAACCCCCTCCCTCTCACAGCCTCTCTCTGCCAGCCCACAAGCATTACAATATC
>JAQQZU010023533.1:5054-15182 GCA_030068025.1 Parauchenoglanis punctatus | reverse complement strand
ATATATAAATAAATTATAAATAAATTCCTAACTAGGCTTAATTAAACAGCTGTTCACTAATTACAACATTAGTGTTATTTATCAGACAATCTGTAACAGCATGGAAATATTATCTTAAGTATTATAATATTAATAAGATATTAAATATTATCTTACATATCTTAAATATTGCTTAATAATTATATTAAGTGCTCATGTCAACCAAATGAATGGCTATACTCATTCAGTATAACTATATGAATGGTACTGAATATTAACAGTATGTAGCCTATATCGTTTACTGTTATCACACTTTTAATCACTTACCGCACTTTTTCCAGCTGAGTGTCTGTATTTCAAGCCATGATTTGTTCAAATTTCAAACAGACAAATTCAAAATAAAAATAAAATAAATATCAGGTGCCTTTTTCGCTCACTGAAACTCTCTGATGCTAAATTCATTTTGCTTGCTGTGTGTATGCATAAGGTGAATCCTTTTCAGTGTGTGGAATAGACTCTGTAAATAGAAAAGATTTGCAGTTGACGCTCAGTTTTCAATGTCTGAGATTAGTGAATTGAATCTTTTTGGGATTTGTGAACTGAAAGCAGGGTCGGAAAAATAGGCCAGTTTAATTATTTATTTATTATAATTATTATTATTTTTTACTTTTTTAACCTAGTTAATTTATTACATTTTAATTCAAATTGCTTTTCATTAGTAATAAGAATCAGAAGGCCAGAATGGAATTCACAAAGAAATACAGAGGAAAAGTTCTGGAACCAAGATTAGCCTAGATTCAGCCAAAGTGAAATATATGTGAATTTCACAAAGATTTTGGCATTTTGCTCAAGACACAGATTGAGCTTCTGTTTCAATCCCCCAATGCCTTGTGAGGCTAACAGGTGGCTTAGCATTTGTGTGTTGTATGACTCCATCAGTATGAACAGAGCAACACTCAGCAGACTCTTTCACTTTGACACACACACACACACACACACACACACACACACACACACACACACACACTTGCATAATTGATGATTATTATGTTGTCACTATATCTGCACTTTTCCTCCATCTGTCCTCAACTCCTTCCTCCATCTTCCCATCTAACAGTCATTCTTCTTTTTCCATCATATGTCTTTTTAACTAGTTGCTCTTTCTTTCTTGCAACTTAAACTAGAATTCCAACCTTTGTGCACCTGTTTCTCCTTCCTCATAGACATTATTTTGGTGGGCAGCACTACCAAATTTTGAAAGCTGTTCTGTTATAAATTCATATTTTGTGAATGTGACAACAGACCTTTTAATGGAGCTGATAAATCTCATCTCTCTGTCTCTGTGTCTGTGTGTGTTTGTATGTGTGTGTGTGTGTGTGTGTGTGTGTGTGTGTGTGTGTGTGCGTGTGTGTGTGTGTGCGTGTGTGTGTGTGTGTGTGTGTGTGTTCAGCTAGAGATATGTGTTCTCCTGTGTTCACTGGAAAATGCTGTTAGCGAAAACAAAATTTTTGTGTGTTAGAACAAGAGATGCAGCTTGCTGTTCTGTTCAGGGATAGCAAAGTGTATTCTAGTCACTCATGTGCATCAGGCCAGATCTAGCACTTGAACATTTTGGGTGGGCACCTTTTCACACAACGGACTATACTACAGAAGAGCAATGGCTCATGACCAGAAAAATAGGTGGGAGGAGGTGAGCTAATGAGATATGTGCAAGGTGAACCACATATTTAAACCTCATTGCAAATATTTAAACACCCAGTCATTGTTTGGTGACTTAGAAACATATTCAGAAAAAATGTCTCACTAATTTTAAAGATCTGATAAAATACATTACCAAATAACCATTGATCAAAAGTTTATTTTATAGATCTATATTTTAAAGTGGATGATTCTTTTGGTGGACATATGTGGAAGTGCAGTCTTGTTCAATAAAATAAACCAAAGTATTTTCAGTATCACTGTTACCATTATTGTTTAAATAAACAAACAAATAAATAAATAAATAAATAAATAAATACCCATATAAAACTCTTTGAATTATATTATGTGTATTATCCTAAACATTCATAATTATTATGGAAATGTGTTATTGAGGATTTTTTAAATATTTCAATACACAACATTATAAGTGATCCCAATTCATTAGTTGAAAGAAAAATAAATGTTAGATAAACTCAGATTTGCATGTTACAATAGGAAAAGATTTTCACAGCAGATAAATGTATAAAAAAGACATTTTTGTTTTTTGGCTGTAACTAATCATTAAATGACAGATAGTTTGCAGGAAATTTTTCAATATAATAATATCCTTTGAGAGCTATTGGCAGGTAATAAAAGAAGATAATGGCATGTGTGGGGCTGTTATGATCATTGTATTAACAAGAGCATTTTTGAAAAATCAAGAGCTATAAATTAGTTTATGGGTTATGTCTACAGCTCACTTTGTAGTTGGGTGGATACACACTTTGGGTAGTTGCACAGTGCATTATTTACAATGACTCGAAGAGTGTGATAGGCCCTACAGCAAGCGCTGGTCTTGCAGTGGAATATTGATGAGATAGAATCAGAGGGCAAACAATGTGAAGTGTTGGATGGAGATGATGAGACAGAGGATGGAAATGAATGGAATCTAAATTTTGAATATGATTCAGGGTAAGAATCAGACTTTGAAAGTGAGTGTGCTGGGGTCTCATTTCAAGAGGAAAGAGATGGCAGGGTATGGGTTGAACAAACTGCTAGCAATCCTCGGAGTAGAGCACAAGAGTGCAATATGATGAGAGAAATCCCAGGTTCCACATGTTATGCCAAGAACAACATTACAAGTCGATTGAAGAGTTACTGTGTTTGACAGAGAAGTGTGAGAAAAGATTCAGTAATGCACTGAAGCGGAAGCTGATTGAAATAATTCTGATAAGTTCAAGCTGACATCTGATAAACTAAAAGCATTCATATGTCATGAGATATTTGGGAGGTATTACATTGGTAAAAGCATGGAACTGGATGACTACTGGTCTGCTGTCTTAGGAAATTCTATTTTCAAAGAGACATTGTCTCAACAGAAATTTCAAGATATCATACACTATCTGCATTTTGATGACTTTTTTTAATTGGGTGGCAAAGGGGGGACCAAGAACCTGGGGGGGGGGTTCCACCCTGTGCCCCCTTTTGGTGAACAAAACCACCATTGCTGGAACATTGAATAAAAACAGACAAGAGATGCCCTCATGTACACAGGCACAGTCTGAAAAATTTTGACGGTTGTAAAAGTCACACACAATTTCCAAGACAAAACCAAAGAAAAATGTGTGCATCCTGAGCACAATGCATGAGACAGTTTGAAGAGATAATGACACAAAGAAACTGCCTGAAACAATTTCCCACTACAGCACTAAAGTTGGCATTGATATTATGGATCAATTGGCATGGCTATATTGGGTAAAGGGAAGCAGCTGCTGTAGCTGAGTTTGACAAGCTAATAGACCTGGCTGTAAGTAATACACATTTTCTTTTGACACAGTGCAAGATTGTTGCAATAAGCAGCAGGAAATTTATTCTTGAGATGGTGAAGGAGCTGTGTGCACATCAGAAAGTGGCAAAGGCAGGGGGGCAATAGCACGTAAGTGACTTTTCCCTGAAGTTCCTTCCGCGTCTAAAAAAAAAGAGACGGTGTCAAATTGGCGGATGTTTATTGCAAAAGCCTACACATCTGACACAGCATCCGTCCACTGTGACATACATATTTTGTAAAAACAATGTTCATGCATATCTATTCTTTTCCAAGCTGTGCCTACATTTTCTATGACATGTATGCAATTTGTTTTACCCAATAGCAAATCATTTAAATTCAGGAAACTAAAAATGTACTATGACTCTCTATTGAGATGGAATTGGGATCACACCTAGGCTATTGTTCTAGGCTGTCAGGTGAATATCCTGTGCCCTGAAAAACAGCATAATTGCAGTGTTTGCTTAAAATTTGACATAGCCTAATGTTCATTGTCTATTAGCCTGTTAGTTGACAGATAACTAATTTATTCAAATGCAAGTGAAAAATTTGATATCCCCAGAAGGGTTTATTAAATGGTATACACAATTAAAAAAAAACCAGATGAGTTCAGAACCAAAGCCATTTACTTCTCCCATGCCATCCAAAGCACTCTCAAGCCATTGTTATACTTTCCTCACTCATGAATGCAAGAGGGTCCATGTAACCTAAATTCTGTTATCTAAGGATGTGTGCACATCTCTGTGCAGACGTGTGTACCTTCCAATTTTTGTGTCAGCGTGGACTGCACTAATGTACAAGGACATTATCTGTGCATTCTCTGGAAAACTAAAATAAACGTTAATTTGAAGAGAGGTGTGCAGAGGTCTGTTGCTACCTGCGTCTGTAGAATTCATCTTTAAAACAATATAAAGACAATCATGTGTGCAATAATCTGTGGAAGGAAATTGTTTAATATTTGTTATTTGATTTTACATATACAACAGTCAAAAGTTTGGACACATCTTCAAATTCAAGGTTTTTTCTTTATTTTTATTACATAAAAGAGACTTCATGTCTTAAAGTACTATTATGGATAGTGTCGTGGAAATCTTTAAACAGACACAGACCGAGCCTTTTAATTGTCCGTAAAGAACCTCTTTATTTAGAAGACAGAAGAGACGGATGATAGAAAGCTGAAAGTGAGAGCTCTGAGCTCTCTTCCATAGATGTGAGTATATATAGATTGTCCGCCCCGCCCTCACAGTGAAAAAGGTGCGCACTGCTTCTGGAATAATTCATACAGCGGTCACGGCCCCTGTATGTGCAAGCAAGAAACTATCAGCCTTCAGCAGAAGGCTATGTTACAGGCATAACATAGGAAGTGCCAGTTCTGCTATTCTTACAGAATAGCAGAAGTGACAAAAGGTCAACGAAAACGTTTCCAAATATGAAGTGTTTTGGACTTTTGAACTTTTGAACTTTTTGTGTCTCTTGCAGGTGGGAGTCCTTTAAGAATTCCAGAGATTTGGCTTCTTATACACAAGAATTCCTTATTTGATATATGGTGCTCTCGGGTTATCTACCTTAAAACTTTAAGTGGATGTGTCTTTTTGAATATTTACTTACATTTTTCCATGCCCACAGTACATTAGTTATCAAAAGGTTATTCTTGGTGATGTGTGGCAATTAAAATGTTTATCCAGCAAGTTCACAGGAGAAAATGGTTTATATATTGCTGACTCCAGGTCGAGCCAAAAAGAATTTTGATGCTTTTTCACCCAGGAAGGCATAATTTTGGCTTGTATAGACATCATGTAGTATTGTATGTTAGGTAAGCCCCACCCACCATGTTCTTTTGGCAGCTGTAATGTCTGTAATTTCACCTTAGGTTTCCTGCTGGCCCAAATAAAATCTACCATTGCTTTTTCAATAACCTTAATTAACCTTAGACTTCATGAACAACATGGATGTAGCATATAATATTTTTGGAAGGATTGTTATCCTGATAAGGTTAATTCTACCAAGAAATAATATAGGTAGACTCTTCCATCGTGTAAAGATTCTTTGAGATTCTTTAAGGGATTAATATTTTCTGTATAAAGTTGATTAATTTTGGGGGTAACCTTGATTCCTAAATAATAACTTGCAATGGAGCCCAACAAAAAGACTTGATGAAGGTTGGTTCTGTGTTTCCAATGTTGTTTAAGGGCATAATTTCTTATTTGTTGAAATTGACTTTATACCCAGATATTAGGCCAAATTCTGTAATGCACTCAGTTAAGGCTGGTAATGATTTAGTAGGGTTCATTCATGTGAAAAGGATATCAGCAAAAAGTAAAATCATATGCTGTTTATTATCTATTGTTACTCCCTGAATATTTGGGTTTTGTCTGGTAGCCATTGCTAAGGTCTCTATAGCTAGATCAAATAGGATGGGAGATAGTGGGCTTCCTAAAGTGAGCAGATAACAGACCATTTGCCAAATCTGAGGCTGTAGGTACTTTTTACAGGAGTTTAATCCGCCCTAAAAAAATCTAAAGCCAAATTTCTTCATTACTTCAAATAAGTATTCCCAATTCAATTCTATTAAATGCCTTTTTAGAGTCTATAGAAACTACATACCCAAGTAATTGACAAAAAATGGTAAGGTAATGAATAATATTCATTCAATATAATTAAATAATAGGTGTCTTGTGTTGTAATAAGATTAGACAATACAAGGAAATAGAATACAATAGAAGGAAAAACCTGCTCTAGCCTGAGAGCCAGTATCTTAAATAGTATTTTATTGTCCACTCCAAGGAGGCTAATTGGTCTACAGGCCTACTCTATAGCACAACTCTGGATTCCTGTTTTTCGTTGCTATTAATGGTATATTGGCTCAATTCATTGATTCTTGGAGTTAAGAATCATCACAGTATTTATTGAAGACCCTTAACAAGAGTTTATTAATTTTCCCCTTCATCATTTTAAAGAATTTAACTGGGACTCATGTCCTCTCCTGGACATTTCCCTGACTGGAGTGTAGAAAAGGCTTTGTCTATTTTTCATTGGGAAATAGAGGTCTCCTTTAAGTTTGCATGATCCTCTGATATCTGTAGAAAAGCTTAATTATTTAAGACGTAACCCATCCTGAGTCTTTCCAAGTCTACCTCTGAACTGTATAAATTGGCATAGAATCTTTTGAAACATTCATTCATCTTAAGAGTATTTATTTGTCTTTGGTTATTCTTATCCAGTATAGCTGTTATAAAGGACTTAACAGGGGAATTGCTTACCAATTGTGCCAACAGGCAGTTTGGTTTGTTGGCCAATTCAAATAATTTATATTTTGCAAATAAAATATCTTTTCTGCTTTCCATGATATGCAGAGCTGTACTGGCTTATTTAAGTTTGATTAGAATCGCATCCTGGTGGCACGATAGTGTGGTGGTTAGCACTTTCGCCTCACAGCAAGAATGTCTTGGGTTTGATCCCTGGATCACCCAGGGTGCCTTTCTGTGTGGTTTGCATGTTCTCCCCGTGAATGTGTGGGTTTCCTCCGGGTGCTCCCACAGTCCAAAGACATGAAGATTAGGTCAACTGGCTACTCTAAATTGCCCATAGGTGTGAATGAGAGCATGTGTGGCTGTTTGTCTGTGTTGGCCCTGACTGGCGACCTGCCCAGGGTGTACCACGCCTCTCGCCCAAAATGTCTGTTGAGATTGGCTCCAGCTTCCCCCATGACCCAGATGGATAAAGCAGTATAGATAATGGATGGATGGATAGAATCACATCCAATTTTATTGCATTGTAGGTTTCCTCAAGCTGTTTTATTTTCTTTTTGATTTCAAGTTGCTTCACCACACATTCATTTTTTCTTTTGGCTGGTATAAGAAATGACCATACCCCTCATATAAGCCTTATATGTATCCCATACAATTCTTGGGTCAGTCCCATCCTTGTCATTTAATTCATAAATAGGTCTTTTTGGTCTTTCAAAAACTTAATAAATTTCTCATCCATAAACATCATTGTATTCATCCTCCAGGAGAAAATATGTTCATTGGGTCTAAGAGATTGAATGGTCATCACTACAGGAGCATGGTCTGAAAGAGCAATGTGGCCTATATCTAAATGTTTGACTAAATGATCAAGACATCAACAGACTAAAATATAGTCAATATGAGCTGCTGAAAGGTGAGGCTGGGAATAAAATGTGTATTACTTTGAAATTGTATTACAATGTCTCCATATATCTAAAAGGTCAAACTCTTAAATACTCTGCCTGTCCAAAAAAAAGTCACACACTAATATTTGTAATACACTTTCACAATTTGAGCCCAATGAATTCTGGCATTGTCATCTTGACTGTGCCATCTGGGAAGAAGAAATTTACTGATGGAATAACCTGGTAATTCAGTATATTCAGGTAGTCAGCTGACCTCATTCTTTGGGCAAGTAATGTTGCTGAACCTAGACCTGACCAACTGCAGCAACCCCAGATCATAGTACTGCCCCCACTGGCTTGTACAGAAGGCACTAGGCATGATGGCACCCAGCTGTATAGTCCCAATCTCTTGAGTTCCCTTCGCATTCTGCATGTGGAAGTGCTCTTACTGTCACTGTTGAACATAGCCCTGGGTTCAGCTGTTGATTTTTTATGATTTGATTTCACCAAAAGTTTCAGTGATTGGCAATCACAATCATTCAAGATTTTTTTCTGACCATATTTCTTCCACAAAGATGATAATTCCCCACTATCCTTCAAGTTTTTAATAATGCATTGGACAGTTCTTAACCCAATTTAAGTAGTTTCAGCAAACTTCTTAGATGTTTTCTTTGGTTGAACATATTTTCCATGGCCGCAGGATGTGTCTTCCGACATGGTTGTATAAGAAATGAGAAGCTACTCACAGCATCAGTTAGGTTAAATAACTTAAAACAGGGAGGGAAGTCTCTCCATCACTGGGCATAGTGCACAATTAAAATCACCCCATTATCATATTAGTGCAATCCATATCAGCTAGTTTACTAAGGAATAATTCATAAAATGTGTCTTGAAAATTAGGGGCATAGACATTTCCCAGTAGGATGTTTTCACCATATAATAAGCCTTTAACTAAGATGTATGTTCCTATCTTTACAAGATGCTGTTTGTGCATCACGGTAATTACTCCCCTTTTATTTGATGAATGTGGTGAAAAGAAAACCTAGCCAACCCATTCCCTGTGATACTTTTGGTGCTCCTCATCAAAAAAAGTGTTTTTCCTGTAGAAATTAGATTTTTTTTTAGACTGTTCAGGACAGATTTCCTCTATACACAATGTTAGAGTCCTTAATACATGTATTTATCATAATAGTCATTGACAGGAAGTTGTGTTACATAATGAGTCCTGCATATGATCTTACCCATTAGACCTAAGGTGGACCAGGTTGTAGCTACAAGTGTAAAACAAACACTGTTTAACAGAGGAATATGTTCCAAGAAAGAACAGAACAAAAGGCTTGGAATCACTAGGAACTTAAGTACAAAAATTATGAACAAGAGTACTAACTTGACTTAGATGTGGGGATCAATAAAATTAAATAAAGGGAATAAACTTCCCACACCGGATTGTAAACATAGAAATACCAGTGTATATTCAATTTTATCACATTGATTGAAATGCACCAAGATGCACTACATACTGCATATTTTCCAAAATTCACTGCATACTATTCAAAATTAAATGTTTGGATATATCAGTAGCTGAGTCAGACCCCTTCTACCTAATTACCATGTTATAAGTTTATTTGGACAGTTTACTGATGTAGTCATTGACTTCTTCCATGTTCAAGAGGGAAGACATAGTGCCACTGGGGTGGAAGATTTTTAAGACAGCAGGGTACAAGAAAGAATACCTTGTCTCTCAGTAATTTGCAGTAATACTGAGATAATATTAAAGTAATACTGAGTTTCTCTCAGTAATTTGCAAACATTTGTTGACTCATTTCTCTTTCTCACAGCCTCTGTGGAGAAATTGTAGAAAGACATGTTCCCACAGTCAACATTTATTGTGCCTCTGTTTCTTTCCGTGTTTATTCTACCTGAGGTGTAATTGTAGCCAACACATCCTCCAGGTCTGGGACCAGCTGCTCTACTGCCCATATCCTCTCGATTAAGTCATCCAGTTTCTCCAAGACTTCGCTCCAGGACTTCGCTCCAAGACATCACTCCAAAACTTCACTCTCTTCTGACTTAATTATATTAGCTAATTTACTGTCCAATGTTTTCTCTATATTAGCAGTGACACTCTCCACAAGTAGTTTATTTTGGTGTGCATGTGACTCTTTGTTGCTGGTCTCATGTACTGTGTCATATTCTGATTTAAACTCTTCTGGGCTAGCATGTGCTAAAAAGCTAAAATTCTATGTGCTATAAGCACTAGCATTGCTTTTTGTTGCCTTATTACATCCATCCTTCTTCTTAACCAGTCCAGGTTGTGCGAACAATTTGTCTAGTGACTTTGTAGGTGTAGTGTGCACCAGAGGCAGTTTTGCACTTGTAAAAAATGTGTTAAAAAGTAATATATACAGCAATCCAGAGAGGACTTCTGAGTAGGAGCAGATGCATCCAATCTTCATCTAATCAGGACTGTTTAAAAAACTTCCATTGTTTCCTTGTGAAACTCGTTAGTTCT
>JAQQZU010023532.1:0-15187 GCA_030068025.1 Parauchenoglanis punctatus | reverse complement strand
TGTGTGTGTGTGTGTGTGTGTGTGTGTGTATGTGTGTGTGTGTGTGTGTGTGTGTGTGTGTGTGTGTGTGTGTCTGTATGTATGTATATATGTTGTCTGGATTCAAACTAATTTTCAAAGTTTCCCAAACACTTTTTTGTTGTGCCACACATAAGCCTGAAAACCTTTGAAAGTAATTCCTTTTCTAACCCTAATCTCCATCCAGCTCATGTTTAATGTATATATATATACATACATATACACAGAAAATTTGATTCAAGATGGTGGCTCAGCATTAGTATGCAGCAGCCACTCCGGATCCAAAATGGCGCTATTTTCTGCTATTTTGGTTCTTAGTACAACTCCTATAGCATATGGACACCAAACAAGCAGTCTTCGTGTCTATCAATGCCAAAAATTGCTACAATTTATTGATCAGCCAAAAACTAACCTGCAGGATGATCTTTTGGAGACACTATGTGTCCTCGTGTTGCTACGGAAACCAGGCCCTCGGTGTCACCTGATACTGGTGGCCGAAGGAGGGTCCGCCATAAGCAGTGTGTGAGGATCTGGAACTGCAGAAAACGGGTAGGGGTTCGTGCTAGGCAAAGAGCAAATCCCAGCTAGTCGGCCCTTCCATTCCTTCTGCTCTCAAATATCTGCTCCTTGGACAATAAACTGGAATACAGTGGACTACCCAGCATGAGTTTATATACTGCTGTGTCTTTGTTTTTACAGAGACATGGCTCAGTGACAAAGTTCCGAATGCCACCATTCAGATACATGGGCTCACCTCATTTCGTGCTGCTGTCCCCTTCACTGAACCTCCTGCAGTTCGCCTAATCAGGTGCAATCACCTCCACCCTAAATCTGGCCCTCACCCCCCTAGACAATAAGGACACATATGTATGAATGCTGTTCATAGACTTCAGTTCAGCATGCAATATAATCATTCCTCAGCAATGGATTGTAAATCTTAACATGCTGGGCCTGAACACCTCCCTCTGCAACTGGATCCTGGACTTCCTGACTGAGAACTCAATCAGTCTGGATTGGGAACAGTATCTTTAGCACCACATACTGAGCACTTGGGCCCCCCAGGGCTGTGTGCTCAGTCCACTACTGTTCACTTTGCTGACTCACAACTGTGCAGCAATGCACAGCTCAAATCACATCTTGTTCGTCCATGACACAACCATGGTGGGTCTCATTAGCAAGAATGATGAGTCAGCATACAGAGAGGAGGTGCAGCAACTAATGGACTGGTGCAACATCAACAACCTGTCTCTGAATGTGAACAAAAGAAGAGATGATCATTGACTACAGGAGACCATGGAATGACCACTCTTCACTGAACATCAACGAATCCTCTATGGAGATTGTCAAGAGCACCAAATTCCTTGATGTTCACCTGGTGGAGAACCTCTCCTGGTCCATCAGACATATTCAGTCAAAACTATAAGCAACAGGCAAAGCAGGTGGCCCTACAGACAGAAAGTTGAAGACATACCTGTTACCTAAATGTCCATATTATAGATGTAGTGGAATCTGACAACAATTGGAGCAACTGCCTTTTCCAGTCACTACAATAATAATCCTCCTCCCTGGATCTAAATTTATTTTTGATATCAAAATGAGAATGGGACTAAAAGCTATTAAGATAATAATAATAATAATAATAATAATAATAATAATAAATGTAAATTTGTAAATAAATGACTACTAACAAGCATATTTAATCAAGAAGCAGTGTCATTTATGTTGTGTATTTAAAAATACTCTTACATGAGCCATGTGTCCAAATGGCTGGTGTGACGCACCTAGTGTGTTGGCTAGCGTCTGGAAGCTTGTTATCTTTCGCTTTCAGCTCACATTTGAGAGCAGAGTACATTAGCCTCTCTTTGCCTTTCCATCAGTAAGCCCAACATGGTGCCTCCTTGCAGCATCACTCAGTAACTGAGGTACCTTTTGGGCTCAGGCAGAACCCACAAGGGACAAGGAGGAAGCTCATGTCTCCCAGACATGTGGCAATCAGGTCCTCCAGCATGTGGACATGCCCTGGTGCCCATGAACAAGACCCCCAGCTATGGGTAAATAGCACTACTGCCTTTTGGTTATCTCAGGAGAGACAAAGGCAAACAGAAAATCCAGAGTGGTGCCCCTAAGGTGGTTGGATGGGATAATTGCTACTCTGCCGCAGCTTCTGCAGACAAGCTGGTGCTAAACATCATGCTTTACATTCCTTTCGGATCACATCAATGAGGCCAAGAGGGGGATTCCAACTATTGGGCATCCCAGGATCTCCAAACTTCTAGCCCAGGCTTGTGACCTAGAGAGGCCAGTCCAGCCTCACCTCGGTGAGAACACCACATGGAAGTTATGGAGGTTATAATTCCCTCCTGAATGGCATATCGAAGGGAAACTATGAGTCAGCTTCGCCAGTTGGAGGGACCATCAAGTCCCATTGGTCAACCTCTGCCTACTTTAAGCTGGGCAGTCCCCAGACAGTAAGGTGTTCACTCACCAACATCTGCCTGCCCCAGTGGGTGCAAGGGGCTTAGTGTACTGCTACAGGCAGGCTCGCTGCCACTGGCTCCTTAAAAGAGATAAACTACACCTTCATTTGGAAAGGCAGAAAACCTGAGGACCCCTGCCAGCATGGAGTCAGCTTCACCATTAAGAACACACTGCAGGCTGCAGATGAACTTCCAACAGGAATCACAGAGCATCTCCTGTCTATTAATCTGGGCACTGCTGCAAGCAGTTAACATATTCAGCATCTATGCTCCCACCCTTGCTGCATTGGAAGAAGAAAAGGATTAGTTCTATGGACAGCTCATCAAACTGATCAGAGGCTGTCCAAAAGTTGAGCCCCTGTTCCTCCTTGGAAATCATAACACAAGGATAGGTGAAGATTATGAGTCATGGCCCACCTGTCTTGGACACCATTGCACTGGCAAGTTGAATGAGAATGGTTAGAGACTACTGGAGAAGCTCAACCCTTCCAATACTAAAGATCACCCTGTCTTCAGAATTGCACAAATGTCTCTTCCACTGAAGGTTGTAGAATATGTGTCTATGCTTGACCAAGCTCTTTGGGACCTGCTGAAGCATGATGCCAATGCAATGTGGGGTACAATGAAGGATGTCTACAACACCGCCTTGTCCACATTTGCCAAGAAGGAATGGCAAATCCAGGACTGGTTCACTGCATACTTTCCAAGGATGTAACCAGCAATTTAGTCTGAAAAAACACTGGGATGTCTTGCAAAACACACTGGAAGTGCTCAGAAGTGCTTGGAGTGTCACACAACACAGCCTGAAAAAGGAAAAAGATCAGTGCACAAGGTGCCACCACTCCTCCCTTCATCACCATTGACTAGTGTTACCCTTGAAGCCTGTAACGTGAGCTAAGGCGACGAGACAGAGGCACAGAAATAGCGATAAGGTATTGGGTTTTTATTCCTCTTTTTACAGTCAACAAGTGTAGTTTGTGAAGCGTGTAATCAGAAAAATATCTAAGAAAGTGCAGTTTATGTGGAAAATATGTGCCGGGGAGTTGGCTCAGGAAGAGCGTGTGGAGAGAAGTCCGCTTCCGGGTTTCTGCTGGGGGAAATCTACTGACATTGCGGCGTCTACCAGGTTGAGGAGGCGGTGACGACGGGGATTCCTCCAGCGTCAGGCGGCATCCACTCACGGAGAGTTTGTTTGTGGAATAAGGGAGAGAAAGAGCGTTCGTGTTAGTATCCACGTCTAACTCACTCACCATGTTCTGCCGCCGTCTCCATTTTATCCGCTTCTCCCGTGAGTTGAAGAGTGGCCAGGAATTGATTTACAGCTGTGCCGGGTTACACAGCCCCACCCCACTTATTCTTGTCATGTGGCAAGGTTTCCTTGTCTCCTTCTGAGGATTTCCAGTGGGGAGGAACGCTTGCTGCACCAAGACTCCGGGGCTGTGCAGCCATCGGCCTCACAGTGCCCCCCGAGCTCTGAGCCATGGGAGTGATGACGGGAAAGAATGTCTCCATTTCCGTGCTTTACCCCGGGCCGGTGCACCACTCAGAATGAGAAGCCCTGTAGTGAGAGGAACCATCAAGTTAGTTTATTGTTTTTGTTGTGGTCTAGTGTTAACCATTGTAAGGGTGCATGGTCAGTGATGTGTGTAAAGTGATGTCCTGTAAGATAATACTGAAGCCCCTCGATGGCCCATTTGATGGTGAGGGCTTCCCTTTCAATGGCTGCATACCGTCACTCAGCGGGGTTCAGCTTCCGACTGATGTAGAGGACGGGGTGCTCTTCCCTGTCTTAAACTTGCACCAGGACTGCCCCATGTCCAGTCTCCAAGGTGTCCATCTGCACCAGGAAGGGGAGGTCAAAGTCGGGGTTCCGAAGGACAGGGGAGCTGGTAAGGGCCGTCTTCAGCTCCTCTAATGCCTGCTTGGCATCTGGGGTCTACCTGATGTTCTCCGGTTCACCCTTCCTGGTCAAATCTGTGAGGGGGCAGCTATAGAGGCAAAGTTATGGACAAAGCGTCTGTAATACCCGGCCAGCCCTAGGAACGCATGTACCTGTTTCTTTGTTCGGGGTTGCGGGTACTGCCGGACTGCTTCAATCTTCTTCTCCTGCAGCTTTCATCATTGGGGTTCATCGTGAGCCCAGCCAGCTGCAGCTCCTTGAAGACTCAGTGTAGGTGGTACAGATGATCGACCCAGGAGCGAGAGTGGATCACCACGTCATTGAGATAGGCCGCAGCGAAGTCCCGGTGGGAGTGTAGCAGGACATCCATCATTTACTGAAACGTCACCGGGGCTCCGTGCAGCCCAAAGGAGAGAACTCGGTACTGCCAGTGGCCAGATGGGGTTCTGAAGGTGGTCTTTGGGCGAAAGAGGAGGGTGAGCGGGACATGCCAGTATCCCTTAGTTAAATCCAATGTGGAGATAAACTGGGCCCTCCCCAGATGTTCCATGAGCTCATTCACCCTCGGAATTGGTAGCTGTCGAATTCTGAGACCTCATTGAGCTTGCGGAAGTCACTGCAAAGGCGAAGGCTCCCATCTGCCTTGGGCACTACGACGATAGGGCTGGACCAAGGGCTGGTAGACTCCTCGATGACTCTGTCCCGGAGCATGTTGGTGACTTCAACGTGTGGCGGGGTTTCCCTGTCTCCTTCCGGGGTTTTCCGGCTGGTAGGAGCGCTTACTGCGTCAAGACTCCGGGGCTGTGCAGCCATCGGCATCACAAGCCATGGAAAGCTTTACCTACCTAGGATCCACCATCAGCAGCTCCCTCTCACTTGATGTTGAACTCAATCAGCAGCTCATGAAGGCAAACACCACCATGGCCAGACTGACAAAGAGAGTTTGGGAAAAGAAAAAGCTGTCAAACTGCCCCAAGATCTGAGTGTATTAGACCTATGTCCTCAGCAGCTTACTGTATGGAAGTGATGCTTAGACCACCTACAATAGTTAAGGACATCGGCTCAACTCCTTTTATATGTGATGCCTCAAACGCATCCTTAAAATCAGATGGCAGGACTGCACCCCACACCAAGACATCCCATGCAAGATTCCCAGTATAACTATGAGTATACAGGCTAAATATGTTTATATTTACTCTTTTACACTTAAGAATGGGCAAAATCAATGAAGTTAAAAAAGTTACTATAAAGTATTAAGCCAAATAAAAATAAATTCAATAAAATCATTTAAGAAACGTTAAAACATTTTTGCTGTTGTGTTTTTGTTTTTGCTGTTGTGTTTCTGTATTTTTTGGCTAAAATAACCCCATTTCCACAGTCTCTTTTACTGGGCACTGAAGATTGCATTGAGGCATTGTTATTTAAAAGCTACTGAACCATAACAGTTATTAACAGTTACATAACTTGGCATGTGTGACTTGTTGCAATCCAGAGCTATTGGGCTATCAGGGACTTCACACATGCAGACAATTCCCATTTTGGTAATGGCCTCAGAAAGAAACAATCATGAAAGAACAGTAATCCCGTGATCAGTGATGGGGTGGGCAACCTAAGTCATCAAGGACCGGTGTGAGTGCAGGTTTTAGGGATGACCTCTCAATCTCAAAAACTAGCTGCTGGTATTTTAAAAAAGTTGTTATGGAGTCTCCAAAGTGGACTAAAAAAGGGGCCTATAAATGTATATTTTCAGTTTGATGATGGCAACTCACATGTTGAATGATAGGATTCATAGAGTTCCGTAGTTTTTGCTGTCTATGTCAACTATCTTTTAAAGCTACAGAGAGCATACTGTAGCTAGCAAACATTAATATTAAAGAAGTGAAGACTATCAAAATCCAGAGCAAGGGCAAACTGATCAAGGCCAACACCAAGTGCCTGGCTGCAGGATGGAAAAATATTGAAAAATTGAATCAGACAAGAGTATAAACCTTCTGCTGGCCAAGGTGTCATTAATTTGCCAGTCTGCAGGAGTTGGCTAAAGTGAAAGTTCAGCTCAAAGCTAATGTTCTATGGGATCGAAGAGTTTGCAGGGTATGATGTAACAAGCTGGTTTCATGAACATGACAACGAATTCAGTGTATCAGTGGCTTCCTGAATCAGCAGATTTAAATCCAATAAGTATTAACAAATCTTCAACAAATATATGATGTAGTCATGTCAGCTTGGACCAGAATTCTAAAGGAATGTTAACTTCACCTTGTGGAATCTGTGCCACAATGAGCTGATACTGTTCTGTTCCCAGTAAACGGGTCATTGGGTGTAGATACTGCAACTGCAACTGCAACTAGCATCTTCTAACCACACAGCAGAAACTGCTGATATAATCTGACCTTATTCATAAGTAAGCATTTGTTTTGCGTAAAACTGCACCCATCAGACTGAACATGCGATTTTATCTTCATAATAAGGAATACACGGAAAGAAGAAGCTTTCTCTATGAATATTATAGGACGTAATTATAGGACACATGAAAGTCTGGAAAAGTGATCTACAATACATTGTGTGTCTGAGAGATTGCATAAGATATGAAAATAGTAAATATGCTATGATTTTCTTTGAAAAGATAACAAGGTCTGACGTTTTGTTTCTGTTTATGCATGGCATTGCATCACATCCTGTTCTTTAAACCATTTTGAAAATAGCAGAATACATTTACTTTGGCATCAATAAATTTCTGTTCTGTGATCCTGAAATAAACCATTAATTATCAGGTACACCCTATTCATTAATTAATACATTCTTTTATTTACTTTTTTTTTTTATTTTGCCCCATTTTTACTTCAGTTTGGTCATTTGCCAATTCTTACACACTAGTTATAACCTAGCACACTACAGCTACCAACCAGGGAGGGTGAAGTTTAGCATGTGTTTCCTCTGAGTAGATATCTCAAAACTCACTTATAATAGAAGTCTGAGTATAGTATATGGCACAGTATACGGTATAAATGACAAGATTAAAGGTCCACTACTGACTGTGAGTATAACATTGCTTTTATATAACAGTTCTATTCAACCAAATGAATGCCCCTCCCTTACCCGTCCCTTTCCAAGCGTGTATTAGATACACGTTGGCTGTCAGGTGCCTGTAGTGTACTTCCAAGTACTTACATTCACATTCACTTGCTTATCTCTTGCTAAATGATAAGTATGCTATCATTGCTAAGTATCCTACATTTTTTAAAATTTGGCTTCTCAAACTTGTTAGCCTGCATCAGCAAACACTAATTCCTCTTATTTCTTGTTCTTTGTTGTCCTTCCAGTGCTTCCTTCTGGATTCACACTGCCAATTGTAAAAATGTGCAATGTGGAAGGTGCTCTCTAGAGGTTTGTCTGTTATGTGCTACTGAAGTGGTGCAACATGGTGGCTCCATGGAGGTGGACCCCAAACCTATATAGGTATAAAATGGCTCATTCTAAGCTTACAAAAACACAACAGTTCATAGTTACAAATAATTACACACCAATGAAAACATACTAATGAATATTTTTTTCCATTTCTGTATATAGATCCGCCTAAATCCTACATAATGGACTTTCAATCAAGTTCCAAATGTTTATCACTGTCAACTATTTGGAAAAAAACCCAGGGAAGCATACTGTAGCTTGCAAACATTAAGATTAAAGAGGTGGAAATTATCAAAGTCCAGAGCAAGAGCAAACTGATTGAGGACAACACGAAGTGTCTGGTTATAGGATGGACAAAAATCAAATCAGAGAGGTGGGTCAACAATCTTCTAGTGGCCAAGGTGTCATAAATTTGCCAGTCTGCCAGTAGGGATAAAGCACAATTTCAGCTTCAAGCTAACGTTCTATGGGATCAAAAGTGGAGTTTGTAAAATATAACGTAACAAACAGGTTTCATGAACATGACAGTGAATTCAGTGTACTTCATTAGCTTCCTGAGTAACCAGATCTGAATCAAATATGCATTTTGCTATGTGGTAGAGAGGGATATTTACAGTATGAATGTGTAGCCAACAAATCTTCAGCAAATATGTCAGCTTGGACCAGAATCTAAAAAGAATGCTAACAACACCTTGTGGAATCCATGCCACAAGGAACTGATGCTGTTCTGAGAGCAAAGAAGGTTTTACCTATTATTAGTATGGTGTTCCTAATAAACTGGTTGGTATGTGTATATTCTGAGAATTCAATAATCAAAAATTAGTTGTGTGTCTGAAGCAACTTCTAACCACACAGGAGAGACTGCTGATATAATCTGGCCTCATTCATAAGTACACTTTCATTATGAGTGAAACTGCCATCATCAGCGTGAACATGCGATTTTATCTGCATAAAAGTATACAAAAAGAAGAACCCAATGGACCACTGTCTGTATTTCCAAAAAACAGTACTATACAGAAAATCATCCTTAAGTCTCTCTGCTAATTAAAACCTGTGTGCTCTAACTACAGTTAATATATTTGGAAGGAATAACATGATCATGAATGAAATTATATGACACATGACAGATTGGAGAAGTGATCTACAATTCATCTTAGGTAATATCTTAGATAATACACTGAGAATTTCCTTGATTAGCTAAAAGTGTCTGAAGTTTTGTTTCTAGCTTTATGCATACCATTGTAATACTATACACTACTACAGTAATCTCAGTGAATTATTTAAAACTCACTTATAATAGAAGTCTGGGGTAGTTTTTGTTAGCCAGTTTGATGACAGCAACTCACACTTTACATGTCAAAATTGATCCAGTTCCACAGTTTGTCTCTGTCATTATAAATCTTTTTTGACAGCCAAGAAGGCATATGGTAGCAAACATTAACATTACAGATGTGAAGTTTATTCAGAGTTTTCAAGTTTGAATTCCAGTGATGGCATAGCCATCCATGGAATGGATTCCAAGAGAGCAACATTAGCAGGTCATGGATGATCTCATGCATATGGAAGAGGAGAAGTAGCACTGTTTTTGCTATGCTGCCCTGTGATGCATCATGAGCAGCAGTCCAAAAAGATGTGGATGGCTGGGTACAGGTGTCTCAGAGGAAGCACATTAGATTTCACCCCGTTGGTAGTTCTCATCTAGTACAGGAGACC
The DNA here is from genome assembly GCA_030068025.1 of Parauchenoglanis punctatus. Classification (NCBI taxonomy): domain Eukaryota; kingdom Metazoa; phylum Chordata; class Actinopteri; order Siluriformes; family Auchenoglanididae; genus Parauchenoglanis; species Parauchenoglanis punctatus. Next base: position 5,674 of record JAQQZU010023532.1, on the reverse strand, counting down.
TGACTAGTGGGTCAGACGAGAATCAGAGAGGAGGGTCACTGACCTTTTGGTGTCTGATGTATTATAAATTTTCCAGTCTGTCAGCAGGAGTGGGCAGTTTATTGGGCAGTTATTTATTGGGACTATTGTGCACATTCAAATGTATACATTCATTCACCTTTGCAATTTTTGCACATTCCATTTGGATTAGTGCTGCACTGCCTTGTCCTGTGATGTCTGCACTGTCTGCAATGTTTGCATGTTTACACACTTGCACTTTATGTTGTTTTTGCTATATTTGCACATGTTTGCACACATGCACGTTGTTGTCTTATGTTATCTTCTGTTGCACACATTCACTTTGTACTTCTGTGTTGTCCTATATGTAGTACTGGAGGAACATTATCTCTTTTCACTATGTACTGTAACATCTGTATATGGTTGAAATGACAATAAAAGCCACTTGACTTGACTTGATTTAACCTTAATTTGATGTCTTTTATCATCAGGTGTAATATTACATCACATGTAGTATATTGCCCGAGGCACACATTCACACCAGACTTTTAGGAGCCAGTAATAAAAGTTTTATCCCAATTCGACATAAATAGCATTTTGTTTGAATATTTATTTGAATATATGATTTCATAAACAGTTGGCATTTCACTCTAACCAAAGTGGCAGAGGCATGAAAACTATCACGTAAACAAAACCACAAACAGCAAGTCATGAAATGCATCTATATAAGAGGTGTGAGTCTTTGACTCAGTGTATGTTGTTGGCAGGATGAAGATGTTGCACATACTGCTGCTTGCTGTGGCGTTCAGCATCCTCACTTTTAATGGTAAGCTCTTGTATCTGAATAATAATGTAGAATACTGCCCAGATTCCAGCACATACTAATGTAACTGTACATTACCTTTTTTTCTGAAATGCTGTGCTCACTATATTTTGTTTACTTTGTATCTTAGAATTAATAATTTCTCTTTTTAATCTAATTTAATCTTCGTTTTTGTTTCATCGTGTGTGAATGTGAGAAAATGGCAAGTCAAACTGAGTCTTACTAGACTAATAAAACTTTTTCCAGCCACACATGGAGGGGAGATCATCCATGGTAAGCAAGCACAGAAGAACTCACTGCAGTACATGGTGTCTGTGCAGTCGTATGGTGAGCACTTATGTGGAGGATTCCTCATAAGCCCCAGCTACGTACTCACTGCTGCCCACTGTAACATAGAGTAAGCTATTAATATTGTGAATTTTTTAAAAAGCAGAAGTGTGTGGGTTTATTTGTTTCAATATGACCAGATATCATTCTCATTCTTAAATACGCAGTGGCCTGACTGTGGTCCTCGGGACTCAGAACATCAATCCAAGCAGGAATTATCTGAGAAGATACATAGTGATAAGCAGGCACATACACCCATTCTACATGCAAAAACCCCTTTATGGGTTTGATATCATGCTTCTGAAGGTACGGATAAAATACATTAAACTATATTCACTTAGTATTCACAGTGTATTTTATTTTAATTACAATATAGAATACAGATAATTAAACAATATCACTCGAGCAAGAGTGCTGTTGTACTGAATATCAGCAAAATATGTACTGATATTCAGTACAACAGTGCAACTGACTGTGAGTATAACATTGCTTTTATATAACAGTTCTATAATAAGTAATAAACATAGAGTACCTGATTTTTCAGATACAATATGGGCATATATTTGCTCATTAAAATGTTGCTCTTTCAAGAAAGTAGTTCCCAAAGAAGCTGCAGCTGGATAGATGTTGCATGTGCTGAAACTGACTGACAGCCTGTAGTTAGTGTAGTAATGGTTTCAGTATAACAAACTACTGCTAGAATTAGAATCTTACGTAACTAACACAGACAACTGGAGTGACAGTAGACAAAAGAGTACCTAGGGACGTCCAATATGCACACGAGAGCGCTACATACCAGCATTATCCTGCTGAAAAAGAAAAATGTTTGGCAGGAAAAGCTAACCTGGCTAATTAGCTTACCAGGCAAGAATGACAGTAATGGGACACTGAAATATAATTCAAATATTACTTAAATATGTGAACACAAAATCACATAGAAATGCTACAATATCCTAGAATGAAACTTTACAATGAAACAATCTGTGTGCAAAAGTACAGTACATCAAATGCTTGGAAATGTTATTGAATTCCAAACATTAAAGCCTGTATAAAATTGTATTTTAATTTTTGAGTTTTGCTTACAAGACATTCTATTTGACTGGTTTATTGGCTTTTACTGACTAAGCAAAAACACTCTTTAATGTATATACTGAGTTAATGTAAGAATACATTTTAACTCTTAAAAGGGCCCACACAGGTAATGTTAATTTATTATTTAATATGTAATACTAAAAGGGTAGCTTTATGAGGCAGTCTTTATTCCTATTTCTATTTTAGTACTATTCTAATACTTGATACTTAAATCGAGTGTGCCAGACTGGTGCATTTAATTGTTAATATTTAAATTTTTTTTTATTTGTATTACATGATTTTAATTATTTAACTATGACTGAAAGGCATACATCGCTGTGTTAAGCCTGTGATAGATTGGCGACCCACCCAAAGTGTACCCTGCCTCTTGCCCGAAGTCAACTGCAGCTTCCCTGCAACTCATTACAGTTAAGCGGTATAGATAATGGATGGATGACAGGCATAAAAAAACCATTTTAATTGCACCTGATTGATACATTAAAAAACGCAGGGAGGGGGCCCTCAGACCCCATTAAATGTTCAGAATTCACCAACCATGGTACTGGTAAGAAATATAAGCTACTTTCATCACTGAGTGATACAAACAGTAAAATGTGCCAGTGCTCTTATCGCTCTTCCAATCACATTAGTGGACCTAAGCAATGGTTGCATAGTTGCATAGTTGCCTGTTGCATAGTCAACTTGATAAGTGGTGTTGAATTCTTAGGTTTGATTGGTCAGAATCTTTGATAGTGATGCTCACTTCAAATCACAGGTTTATTTAAATATTTTAATACATTATGTCTAATACGTTCCTGTAATATCTCATTCAGAAGCATACTTTTCACAAATTTTCTGTAAGGAGACATTTATTTAACATTTATACAACAGTTAATTGTGGTCCACCAATTTGACTGGATGGTATTCCAAGAGTGCCGATATTTAGCATAAGATTTTACGGTTTGCATCACTCTGCTTGTCTGTGTTGGCCAATAAAAATTCCAATTCCAGCAATAGTTTATTGCATTGAAAACATTACCACTGCAGATTTATAGACATGGACAAAATTTTCATGAACATAACTTTTTACTTAAAATATGTAAGATTGTCAGGTGAAGATAAAAATGAAGAAGAGAAGCAATTTTCAGTGGATGCACCTTTAAAAGAAATGTGGGCCTAATGAACAGCAAGCTAGCCAGCTAGCTAATGTACTGTCAGTGAGACTGTGCGTTGCATAGCAACACGCAACACTATTTAGCTTCTTTGGGATCTATTTCCGTTAGTCCAGCAAAAATTAATAAAAAATTTGTCCATATTGTGTCTGAAATTTCAGTTACTTGATATTAATTTTTTGTTTATAAAACTGGTATTAAAGCAATAATGCACTTGCAATTGTGCTGTTGTACTGAATATCAGCACAACGGCGATTACCTATAGCTGAATCACAATGACATTCACTATGACAGCACTCTTGCTTGTATGATATCGCTTAATTATGGAAGGGTCTCCAGTGTCAGTATTTTGCAACTGTCTGTTTTCTGACAATGGAATGTCTTCAGGACAGAGGAGTTTGCACTTTAGAATTCTTTATTAAATGTAAAGCTATTTTGTCTTCTGAGGGAATGACTGGTTATAGTTGCAATTATGCAAATGATAACAGAAACGTGGGTGTCCCACAACATTAAATATTTTTAATAAATAAAAATATGGTATGTGCAGTTAAAGGATACTTAGTTATGGTGGATTAACATACACCACTGTTAATTATTTTTCTTTAACAGTAAGCCCTTTTGTGTTTTCCTTCTTACATATAACATGAATTCTCTTGCCAAAACAAGCTTTCAGAGAAAGTCAATCCGAATTATAATGTGGAGATCATCCAAATCCCACGCAAGCACCAAACTGTCGAGCCTAATATTCAGTGCCAGGTTGCAGGATGGGGAAGAACTGAAAACAAAGCCCAGGTGAATGACCTCATGGTGACTCATGTGCCCATCATAAATATCACAGACTGTAAGAAGGCATGGAATCAATTGGATATTCAACTTCCAGCTAACATTCTGTGTGCAGGAGGTTACAGAACTGAGAGTGGAGCATGCCAGGTATGATAATAAAGATACATACATTTCACTTTATGAACAACTGTTCATTTATGCAGTTATCCAAACAGCCAACCATGTGGCAGTAGCACAATGCATAAAATTATGCAGAAACAGATCAAGAGCCTCAGTTAATGCTCACATCAAACATCAGAATGAGGGAAAAGTGTAATCTCTGTGACTTTAACCATGGCATGGATGTTGATACCAGATGAGCTGGTTTGAGTATTACAGAAACTCACACACAACAGTCTCTTGAGTTTACACTGAAAGGTGTGGGTGTTTCCACCCACAGAACTGTCACTCAGTATTCAAGGAGTTTAACAAAAATATTGCATTAATTGTTTAGGATTTACAGCTATTTATTTACACAGTCCCTTCGTTTTCACTGGCTCAGTGGTACAGTTGACTGATAAGCAGATTCATGGCCAGTTATGCCTTGCATAGCCTTGTTATTTCTTGACAAATTAAGGAGATAAAACGTCTGGAGTTGAATTTGCATTTGGCAGCTGTTCATGGGAACTCACTATATGCAGTCTAAGGAGATATTGGTGCAAATGAAGAGGCCATTATTAGGCTGAAAAAACAAAGCAGATCTGCCAAAAAGATTGATTTAGGAGTGGCCAAATCAACAATATGGTACATTCTTAAGAAGAAGGAATGCACTGGGGTGATCAGCAACACCAAAAGGACTGGAAGACCACAGAAGACAACGAAAGTGGATTATCAAAGAATTCTTTCCTTGCTTAAAAAAAACCCTTCAAGGTCTATAATTAAGAGACGCTTTCATGAATGTAAACACAGAGGGTTCATGTCAAGATGCGAAACACTGATGTCAGGCTGGATTTCAATTATCCTGCAGTGGGTGAAATTTTCTCTCCTGCGTGGATTTGGAGATTGAATGTACAGACAGACACAGTTTAACCCAAAGTTTATTATGACAGACCAGAGTTTATATACATAAACATGGCATGAAAGAAGTTTATAGTATACTACCAATGTATATATACAAACATCAAAAGTTTGGACACACCTTCTCTTTTTCATAGTTTTTTCTTTTTTTTTTTTTGCTTTCTATGTTGTAAAACATTACTGAATAGATTAAAACTATGAAGCAACACGTATGGCATATACTGAACTTTGTGGTAAACAAAAAAGTGTAAAAATATATATATATGTTTCATATTTTAGATTCTTCACAGTAGCCAACATTTACCATGATGATACAATTGGCATTATCTTAACCAGTTTCATGAAGTCGTCACCTGGAACGCTTTTCAGTGCCTTGTTAATATGGATTACTATAGTTGTTCTATAGGGCTGTTTACTGTATTTTTTATCATTTACTATTTACTGT
>JAQQZU010023531.1:0-15190 GCA_030068025.1 Parauchenoglanis punctatus | reverse complement strand
TTTTAGGAAAGAAAGTGGTGGGCGTGTTCACCTCCCACTGGTTCTGTTCTTGTCACTTTCGGACTTCCTGACCTTTGCTAAAAGTATAGGGTAAATTCGCCTGGGGAGCCCAGGGATCCTCCCTTATGTTGTAAACCCGCTTTAAATCTGCTGTACGCAGGCAACTTGTGGCTTCTTTTTCTTATTCTCTGTCACGTTCTTTGGTCCATTTAAACGGAATTTTGTTCCAAATAAGCGAATAATATTAGACTTATGTACATAGGATTTGTTTCGGTTCTTTAAGATTCGGTCCGAATAAGCGGCTGATCCGATTACCCGGTGGTCCAATTAACCGGATTCGACTGTACCTTCAATATCAAAGTACACTTTATTATGTTAATAATTAATTGAACAGAACTTATCTGGTGGTTTGTGATGATAAGCAAAGCTTTTATTTGTAACCAGACATCCACACACTTCTTCCAGGAAAACCATCAAGGATCCTTCAGAACATCAATCTCTGTCTGATTGTTGACTGACTTTCAGGGCTGACCAGCTTTCCTTTTATACGGTTTTTGATTCTTCCTGTTTTTTGTGCTTACACATGATACGCACCTTTTCAGTTCTACCTTCAGTTCCGACCATCATCTTTAACTCTCTTCAAAATTCTCTCCCAGTTCACTCATGTTTTTCCACCATTAAACTTTGCCTTTACATTAATGAGTAATCTCTCTCCATACTCTTACTTCTCTTTTCCCCCATACATTGTCCTGGGAACTTCCATTAAATATTACCCAACTGCACATTCAAGCATTTTCCTCATTTCTTATAGCTTAGTATGCATAAACTTTCCACCTTTATAAATTTTCCCAGGCCTATGGCCTTGAAAAAAATACTTATGTTTTCACCTTTTACCCTCACCTTTTTTTTCACAAAGGGCCTCATGACATAGCCAAATAAATTTTCTGGAAACACTGAGCATAATGATCATAAAAAAATATTTTCCACTTCAGGACATAAATTGTTATTAAGAAAATTGTCATAAAATCATATTCTAAAAAGTAAACTTACAATGTAATACATTAATGAACATATTCATTCCATATATACTGATCAGCTTTAACATTAAAACTATTGACAGGTGAAATGATTATCATTGATTGATTATCTCATTACAGTGGCACCTGTCACTAGGGTGGGGTAGGATATATTAGGCAGCAAGTGAACAGTCAGTTCTTGAAGTTGATGTGTTGGAAGCAGGAATAATGGTAAGCATAATGATCTTTGGGACTTGTGTTTTGATATGTGCCAAATTGAGATGACTAGATGGATTGGGTTGGAGCATCTCCAAAACAGCAGGTATTGTGGGGTACTCCCTGTATGCAGTGGTTAAGGATAGCTCATTTGGTCCCATTTGGCTTCCTAAACATTATAGCAGACCTAGTACACCACTTCATGGCAACAGTATTCCCTAATTGCAGTGGCATCTTTCATTCCAACCTAGCCAATGCAACACCTCATAGTCCATTGAAAGACAGGATCAACTAATTAAACAGGTGGAATCAGGTGTGGCTCCTTCTTGATTGGAATGAAAACATGCACTCACTCCAAATCTTTGTGGATAAGATTTGACAATTCCACATTAGGATCTCAGAATTACCTCTTAATTTCCATGAAGATATCTCTTTTCTTAATTTAACTGATAATCTGAATCATTTTTTGTGGCAAGAATAGTGTCTAAACTTTAATAAAAACGTAACTAACTCCAAAGTGTCCCTACAATTTGCCCATTCATACCCTTAAACACAATCTTTACTATTTCATTTTCACTTTATACTTACTTTTTTAAACCTTAGTTATTGGCTATTATCATGGTCGTGTGTATATACTGTTCACTGCTCTTTGTTGTCCATGTATATCTACACCTTTGTACCAAGCCAAACATGGACTTGGAAAAATAAAGTGATTCTGATTCTAATTCCATCCCATTTTAATTCAAAACCTATGACTTTTATTAGCTAGATTTTTATTTTATAGCTGAATCTTTACACAGTCAAATTTTCAAATATGCTATTAAATCATAGATTTAGTTTGTTGGGGGTTACTTTTTCTTTTAGTACTACTAAAAACTAAAGTTTTTCAGTGAAAATGAATGAATGAATGAATAAATGAATGAATGAATGGATGAAAAATAACATACTGTTCTGTGAGTTTAAAAAAGACATTAATATTCTTGATTTAAAATATGACCACCACCATTATGGTATTTCAGTGTGCATAAAACAATGAAAAGAAAGAGAACTGCATGGAATTCATATAGTATTGAACAATGTACAGTGTAAAATGATAATTTCCCAGATGCACTGCTAATGTAAGATTCTGAGTAAAAAACACACATTTTACTAACAGTATGCTCTCCACCTGTTGTTTAATGGGCAAAAGAGATATCTTGAGCATAAATGCAAAGGTGATATCTTGAGCTTCAGGCCTATAGCGCAGCATGATATAGTGCTGTAACTTTATAATTTTTTTTCTGCCAGATGTTAATTAAAGTAGATGACATTTAATGACAAAATAAAGTTCATTTGTCTCCTCAGGCACCAAATCACACTATAAACTGGTGCAAAGAATGAAAGCTACTGTTCTTTTAAACAATATCTTTTGCTATTCTTTTGTCTTACAGGCCTTAAGCTGGGTACTCTAGCATATTCTAACAGATTTGGAAAACATAGAAGCAAAAAAACAAAAATTCCAAAAAAGATGTGCTTTGGAAAAGTGGACATTATTCTTATTATACAGTTGCAAAAGTGTATAAGTGTTAATTCTGCCTTGCAGTATGTTGACATTCTACCATAGAGTGATAGGTAGATGGTTGTGTCTCCCAGGCTTCTTTGGCAACATCCATCAGGCCCCACATAGGAGAGGGGTAGGTCCCAGTTCCACCCCTTCTCATCGATGACCTGATGGAACATGTGCTTCAGGGTCTGACTGAAGTGTTCAATCAAACCATTGGTCTGTGTATGCTATACAGAAGTATAAAGTGCTTGACTTGCAGTGGCCGACAAGATCTTTCATGAGCCGGGAGATGAAAGATGTTCCTTGGTCTGTAAGGATATCCTTGGGAACCCAACACAGCTACACGGCAGGATGAGCTCTCTTGCAATGCTCTGCAAGGTGGCTTTGTGCAGAAGAATTGCCTCAGGACAATCCAAGAGCACCAAGAGCAATCCAAGAGGATAATCCAAGTGGCATAATCCAAGAGCACGAGGATGTACACCTGGCTGCAGGTGGACCCGATTATGGATAGTGAGATCAACAGCATAGGCACAATTTGGAACCAGTCTCTGGCACCAAGGGAACCTGTCTCTGATCTTCTCTAGAGTGTTATCGGGTACCAGATGGCCTCCCAGTGGGTGGGTTTGAGCCAGGTGCATGACAATCTTTGTCTTGGAGCACGGTACCATGAGAAGATCTTATGAATCTTCCACTTTTAGGACATCCCGGATGTTTGGGATCCTCCTCTATGAGGAGAGGCACAGGGAGATTCTGGATTAGACCTGCCATCATAGGCCACTCACCTTGCTGGTGCTGTTGGGGAACCTCGAACACAAGATATAGGTTACCAGCAGACAGTCCTCAGGGCGGGAGGCTACTGGTAGCACAGAGGGGTGCACTATGTTGATGGAACTGCCAGTGTCCAGGAGCACTATCATGGGGTGACCCTCCAGCTGTAAAGTAGATGTAGGAGTCCCTGAAGCTGGGTCTACAAGGACAGTGCCTTCTTGATAGTAGGTCTAGGGGTGGGGTAGTAGGATGGCCAAGGTTGGTGAACCAGCAGCAGTGAGAGGTCACTCAGCAGCAGATGGGGACAGGGCAGTTCATCTCCAGCATCAATAGGGTGGTCTTGAGCATGTCTACCAGCTCTCAGATGGTAGAGGGTCACACCATTCCAACGACCCACTGTTCTTCCAATGTTGACCCACTGTGCAATCTCCTTGGGTGACAAGACTTTCGGCTGGAGCCAGCAGTGATCCATCCATAAGGAGCTCATTTACCTGAGCCCTAGGTTCTTGATCCCACTGATATGTCTAGAGGTGGGAACCCAGTGTCCCAGGATCTCAGTCTTAAGGATGATGTACTCCACAGTTTCTTCTGGAGAGATGGCATGGTACTTGCACTGCCAACCCTCCCATTGAGATATCCTCTCAAAGGTGCCCAGGTACACCTCGATGTCATAATTGGCTGTCATCTTTGTGAGGTGGCAAAGGGCATCACAAGTGGGATTGGGGAGGGCTACAACAGCCACAGGCAGCTCCTGTAGTGCAGCCAACTCCTGAGCCTTGGCCTGGAGTCCTTGCACTAGCTCCTGGTTTACTCAGCTCTGCTCCAGGCTCAACTCCAAAAGGTGTTGCATCACAGAATTGATGGTCAGGGTCGTAGGTGGATAGGTATCATCATTTGCCCACATTCTCCACCACCTTGTGAGTGAGGAACTGGGACGATACACAAACAACACCTGAGACGGGCTCGTACAAAAAAGTGGTTTATTTTGGGGTTGTGCAATATACTCAGTGATAGAGGAAATTGACATGAAGGGAGGGAATAGCAGTCAGTGCAGTGAGGGGCAGAAGTGCTAGTCTTGGTGCAGGATTCAGTATCACAGCTATCCAGCAGTGCAGGGGAGCTGGAGATGAGAAGTGTTAGGCAGCAGTGCATGGTGAGGACAGCAGGATTCCAAGAGCAAGCCTCAGGATAATGCAGTCTGGCATAAGTGCTTCCAACCAGCAGCTCTCATGGAGAGTCTGGGAGGCAGAGGGAGAGTGAAAAACACACCATGTCACTTCTTTGTTCTGCCTTACTCACCCAAGGGTCTCTGCCACCTTCCTTTTATTCCTCACTGTCTTCTGCTGGAGGGCAGATGATAATCGCTCTCTAGCAGTTCCAGGTTTAGCAGCCCCACCACTGCCAGCACTCTCTGATTCCTGGCCCAGCCTCTTCCATGTCATGGCAGGGGTTGTTGTTGCTGGGACACTTTCCAGATGGGGCAGAACACATTCATAATCCAGATATTGCTATCAAACACTGCTCTGAATTCAGAGCAGAAGTCTGGGAAGTTCTCATAGCAGTCACCTAACTAGAACTGTTCCACATGTGTGCCCAATACTCCTTCTTGTGAAATCTGAGAAAAAAAGAATCTCAGTTCTGTCATATGTGCTCACATCACTTCCTTCGGTAAACTGTAAAAACTTGCCAACTTTCTCTTCATCCAACTCCCTGAGGTACATTTTAGAGTGGGTCTCTATCTCCCTTTGATTTAGTGTCATCATCACCACAGAGAATTGAAGTAATCACATCTCTCACAACATCTGAGCCAGTGCCATTTTGTTCTGGATTATAATCAAGGATTGTGTCAGCACTACTGGAGCCAAGCATTCATTAATCATTTCGTTCAGGCAGTTGTCATGGTGTTGTGAGCGGGGAACCCGAGACAACACAAAAGATGCTGGGGACAATCAGAGTATGGCGTTTATTTAGGTGATTATAACAATATGGAAGTGAAGATGTGCAGAGGTGCAGGGAGGTCAGTCAGTACAGTGAGGGAAAGGTGCTAGTTTTGGTGCAGAAGCAACTGCCACAGTGGTCCAGTGGCTCAGATCAGCAGGAGTTGAAGCGTGGGAGGTGGCAGTGCTAAGCACGAACATGGGGGTTCCACACTCTGACTTTCCAGTCATATACTGGTAGGCTGGTTGTGTCCACCAGCAGCTCTCACAGGGAGTCTAGAGTGGCAGGGAAGAGACACACAACATGCACATCAGCCACTCTCAACTGCCTTACTCACCCTGATTCTGCTGCCACCTCCCCTTTATAGCTCACCGACTTCTGCTGGAGGGTAGATGACAAGAAGTTTCCAGCCATGGCCAGTTTTCTTGATCTCGTGCCGACGCTTGCGTGATCTTGTGCCGACGCTTACTCTGAGGGGCAGAGTGCCTACTCCATGCAGACAGTGAGACGATATAGCCACAGATGTCACAGTATATGATTATATCTTCAGAAATCTTGACATGGAGGGTGGCTGTTGTAGGTTTGCTTCAGTGGATGCACATTACACCAAGGGTGGCTTTTGGGGGCACTTCACTGGACACACATGACAGAGTGTGGCTGTTGTGGGGGCACATCACTGGATACATGTGAAGTGGCAGGTAGCTTTTTGATGCCTGGCACTTGAGCTTTAGTTTGTTTTACAAGAGAGTTCGAGCTAGTTTTAAGTTGGGTCAAACTCTGATCTGTTAATTATCTGTCCAGATTGCATGAGGGTTGTCTCTTGTTAAAATATCCTCTTTGATCTGAACAAGGGGCTTTGTTCACATTATCTGTTAAGTGTGGTGCTATTCCTAGGATGTGATAAGTTTGGGCTAAGTTTGACTTTACACTAATAACTTTTCTACCTCCAGATGGCTAACCACTTCTTCGGGGGCTCTGCATTCACATAGGAACTCAAAGACCCTGATGATTCTACAAATGGGCAGTGTGGTGAATAAGATTAAATACAATGATGAATACCCAACATTTAAAACAGTTACAATTTGTCCAGTTTGCACAACATCACATATGATGTGACGACACTGCTTGCCCTGCCACTGACAAGCCAACCTATCCCTTAGTTTTTTGAACTCACTAATTTTTAACCCAGGCCCCATTTAAACAATGTCTGTCATGATGCAGACAGCTAGTACATAATATATAATTTTGTTATAATTTTGAAAATATGAAACATATTTTGTTTGGGTTATTTTTTTTTTACACTTTTTTGTTTACTACATAATTCAGTATATGTGTTGCTTCTTAGTTTGAGGTATTCAGTATTGTTTTACAAAGTAGAAAACAAAAAAAAACCTATGAAAGAGAAGGTGTGTCCAAACTTTTGACTGGTAGTGTACATACTGTGAGCTTCCTGTTTTAGAAAATGACTCATATCATGGTTTTTGAAGGCTGAAACATTTACCCCATTTAATTGCATTGGAGCCTAATGAGGGGATGCACAGTGTGCTAAGTTTCTCAATACTAAAACAGTCAGTTAAATTATAGCCTATAATAGACAACATCATGCCTAACAATGGTTACATAATGCCTGAGTTTAAAAAAAGTTAACCTGTTCTATAACATTCCCATGTGCAATTAGGATGGCCTCTTGTGCCAGAATCAAACCCGAGCCTAAGTCTGTAACATTCTCCCAGCCTTTACTCCTACCCATCCATTACATCCTTCTCCATACTGAGTCACACATGCTCAACACGCATATGTTTGTTAAATAATCAAATAGGGCAGCACGACGATGCAGAGGTAGGCACTGTCTCCACAGTAAGAAGGCTCTGGGTTTGATCCTGCTGGCCAACTGGGGTCTTTCTGTACAGAGTTTGCATGTTCTCCCTTTGCCTGCATGGGTTGCCTTTAGGCACTCTGGTCTCTTCCCACAGATCAAATATATACAGATTAGGTCTACTGGATACTCTAAAGTGCCCACAGGTGTGAATGTGGCTGTTCATCTCTGTGTGCTAGCCCTGCAATCCTGCAGTAGATTGGTGACCTGCCCAGGGTATTCCCAACCTCTCGCGCAAAGTCAGCTGGGAATGGCTCCAGCTTCCCTATGACCCTTAACAGAGAAGAGGTATAGATAATAGATGGATAATCAAATAAATCAATTTGGCCTCCTGACCTCTTAAGGTCAAACTATCTGTGATACATATTGACCAATATCTTTGATATGTCGTAAGGTAGTCTTTTAGATACATACACATCTGCTTGGCTTAATGATCTTTTTAGACCAAACCAACTGTTATGCAGGTTACAGATCTTCATATTACACAAGTCTAGTAAATAATAAATAATCAGATATATTAAACAATTATTTAAAAATTGTAAATCTAACCTGTATAAAAGCCTTGTGACATATGAAGAATATCAGTCTCTGTGTATCACAGGTGTTTTGACCTTAAAAGGTATAAACCTTAAAAGGTACTTATTTGTATAAAAAATTTAAAAAATCTGTATAAAATCATGCTGATTGTGTTTTGCAAAAACAAACTTTGTGACAAATCAGGGATATTAGTTTATATGCATCACAGTTAGTCTGACCTAAAAAGAACAAAAGGTTAGGATATTAAATAGATTTGCATAGTTTTAAACATGAAAAAAAAAAAAAGATTTTAAAAATTATTAAAAGGCTTTTTAACATATGACCAGTGCTTGTATGAATACAGCACAATTGGATTTACATAAATATGTCAATGAGTGCAATTTTGAAATGCATTTTTTGAATATGTCAAATATACTGAATACTGAATATAAAACTAAATTAATCATGGTCCCCCTTCTTCACTATAATCCTAACACAACAATTCACTTTACCCTTGGACTTGCAAAAGCATAGCTGGACATATACAGCTGAGCCTGGGAAGCATCAACTTTGAACCTCAGAAGATACTGATGACACAGCTGCTTGCATTCACTTAGCTGACCACAGTTTACAGGAACATTAAAGCGAACAAAAGGATTTAGCTTAAACAACTGTTTCTAATTGACTCCATTCTCATGTGCTTTGCAACGAGGCAACAGAGATTATCTAGCTAGCATAGGACCTGCAAGCTGGTTATCTTGACATGAGTTAGTCATTATTATTATTATTATTATTATTAATGTCTCTTACATTGCCTACAATATAATGGCAGTATGCACTTGGTGCACTGATTGAAGAATCTAATTGATTAAAATTATATTCATGTTGGCTTGTTATGTGCTGCCTTCTCATTCAATAATTCATTTTAGATGACAGTTTTAAAATGCAATCTACTTTTCCTCATATGGTAGTGATGAGACCTGGCAATGGCACTGTACCACTGTGCCCTCCTAGAATCTTGTTGTGAAAAAGTGGCAGAGACACAGAGAGAAGGAAAGACAAAGCACTGTATGTTAACATGATATTGGCTTTATCCATCATTTGTGTGACAGCCAGAAAGAATGGTAGGAGAACAGAGCAAGACAGTCTCTATTCTTTTCCCCCCTCAGAAATTCTTTCCTACAATGTTAAAATCTTTATTATATACTTATTATAACAGTATTGCATTATGTGCACTTTAGGTACACACTGCCCATTGTAGACAGTGTTTAAAAAAAAACTTATAGACTCTATAATTTCCTAATACCACTCAGACATATAGTTGGCATAAATGTAATTTTGTCTTATTTGCAGTCTTATGTTAATAATAGTTGGTATAATGTACAGTAAACTGCACTTTTACTAAGATCAGATAGAATTATGTGGACTCATGGTTTATGGCAGCAAGAGTGGCTGGGGAGGAAAGGCAGGTTAGATGAAGGAAACCAGCTCAATGCATTTTTCCAGGCAGAATTTCATGAAGCTGTGGATTTCAGTACTGACAGAACAAGACAAAAAAAATAAAGAAAGAAAGAAAAGGAGGAGGCTATAAATGTCTTTCTTCCTAGATTTTTTAAAACTGATGTTTGGAAAAAAAATCACCACAAACACATAGTCCCTCCCACTGAGCTGGCTACAGTTGAGGCATGTATAACTGCACAGACCTTAGTCATCTTATCCAGGTAGATTCCTCTCAACAGATGTTAACTTAGATCCCTGCCCTCACCTTTAACTCTGTCACCATTCTTCAATGAGCCTCATTTAGTATTTTGCACCTTTCACCCACTACTCTTAGGTGGGTGATGTGAGGAGAGTTATCAATGGACTTCTTTCTCTGACTGTTTCCCTGTGAAAAGTGGTGAGTCAGGGACTTTGTTCTAAGCCGGATTCAGATAAAAGCTGAAAGGATGGCAAATTATTAGCATAAATCTTTTCTTTTAACATCAAACACCTGTGACATGCTCCTTTTTCTCTATTTAGAGGGGAGCAATGTGCATCCTTGTATTTTTCTGCCTCATTTACATTCTGTTATGGAATGAAATCAATTAGCTTTTTGTCCCTTTATCATAACCCTCTCTTTCAGCCATCTGCCTCTAGTCACTTATTCAGCATCCTGCTGAGTGTGATCCCTGCCAAAGCCACGTGTAGCATACTGCAGAGAAATGGGGAGCGTGCTAAGGGTTCAGGGCAGGACCTTCATAAGATGTGATTTTGCTCATGATTTTGATGTTGCAGTGTCAGAATGTTTGTTTATTATTGTGACCATTTGAAAAGTTCGTGCTATTATAGTATGCTATTTCATCTTTACATAAATAGAGTTAAATGTGTGGGGCAGTTATTAGCCATAACATACTATACAAAAAAATTGTACAAACAGTAAGAGTTCTTTAACATTTCCTTTCATGTGCTAACATTTTGCAGATTTATTAATGCGTTGTGGCAATTGGTAGAGTGTCATGTGTAGGTTATGGGATTAACTTGTCTTGAAAGGCATTAAATCAGGATGAAACAATGAAACACTGATGTGGTACTATACTTTATAAAGCACCTCTTATTAGCTGTAAGTAGAATCTGCTCTACATTTCAATAAAGCAACACTGATCAATAAATGTCAGAGGTGCTTGCTGAATCTTCAATTAAAATGGATCCTTCAGTGCCTCTGTGATTAAGGTCACAGTCAGCAAAGTCTGCACATCAGTGTACCTCCCTATGCAGTAAAGGATTTTTTTAGATTAAATTCTAGTTACAAGTGTGTGAATAACTTTTCAAATAGAAAAAAAAAACACATACAAGAACATAAGAGATCACTATTTTGCTCCATGCCAGAAGAACATTTCATGTTACTTACACATCATGTTCACCAGCTCAGAAAATATATTTGAAGGACACATAGGGAGATAAAGATATGAGTGTGCAACAAGTGAAAGACAAAGATTACTGTAAATTTACTGCTGATTACTAAATTTATTGCTGTAAATATGACATTACTTTGACGTGGTCTATAAAGTTTTACTAACAGAATGCTCATTTAACGTTGTGTTCCCTCATTCTGTATCAGTTGTTTACCGGAATAATAATGGAGCAGCTGGTTGGTACATATAGCACAGCCTGTACAGTGTCATTTTTTTTTGCCTCTGCACCCCAACACAGTAAACTGCAGAAAATCAACCTTAATTCAAGGCTAAATATAACCGATTAGTTGTTTATTAGCCAGCTGTGTGTTGTTGCATAGTTAGAATTTTTTGCAAAATAACTATCAGAAAAACAGAAACAATTCTAGGCATGGCATTTTCATCTGTATTCTGCTGCTTTTCACTCAACATACAGACTTACAAAAATTACCTAATGTTTGCATAATGATTAAGTAATACATGGGTCCAAAGGCTTGTGTATGGATTCATTGAGCAAGTAGGTGTGTAGGTTTGAAGTTTCACTTATTTTTTGAGACACCACTGATCATGCTTCATATTCTAGCTAAGTATGCCAGTGATCTTCCATGTCTTCCTCAACAGATGGTTTCATGTAAAATAAAAACTGAATAGCATTTCATTTGCTACAGACATTTGCCAATAGAAGACAAAACTCTCCACACAGTTTGTAGCACTCCTCTCTTAATTAGTTGTTTACTGCTGTGTCATCTCAAGGCATTTTGCTCTTTGTTTTACTCAATGTTATTTTTTTTTAATTTGGTACACAGAGAAACAGTTAATAAAAAGTAAACAGATTAACTTTTTAGGTCTAAAAACATAATGCCTGCTTTCTGAGTAACCCTAATTACCAATAAACAAAGATGTCCTTTGTTAAGCTCTCAAGCATGAATATATGATCAAGACCTCTACTCCTCACTATGGATGTAGGTGTCCTATTCCTAAATGGAATAGGTCCATTTTGGTGTTTTCAGCTGTCCTCCTTGCTGAGGATGACACTTCAGGCTGAAAGACTGGCTGAAGCACTGCTGGAGCCAGGTGCAGCGGATCGACAAGGACAACCCACACACTCCCCACAGCTTACTTCCATGTGAAAAATGGCCTATTTTATTATCACTGCCAGCGGTGGGGAGACCCGGTCAAACTTCTCGTCATTCCCTGGACTAAGACACTGACAGTCATGCACCTGGCCCGTACACATCTGCTAGGCAGCCATCTGAGAGCATGGACATGCTAGAAAAGATCCATGGCCGGGGATGGTTGCTGAGGTGCAGCGCTTCTGTTGAGATTGCCCCGAGTGTCAGAGAATCTCCCCCATAAGCCTGCATCCACACCACTAATACCCCTCCCCATAATTGGAGTCCTCTTCAAGCGGGTGAGCATGGATCTGGTGAGGCTGCTGCCTAAGTCTGCCCGTGGCCATGAGTACATCTTGGTGAAACTGTACTACCCCACACGATACCGGGAGGCCATTCCACTCTGAAAGTCCATGTCTCAGAGTAGTGCTAGAAAGCACTGTTGTTACACCTCAGGAAAGGGTACTGACAGGTTCCACTCATACCCACATCCCAAGTGAAGACAGCCTTTAGTACCTCCTTTGGCCACTGACAGTACTGGTTTCTCCCCATCGGGCTCTATGGAGCTCCGGTGATGTTCCAGCAGCCGATGGACATTGTACTACAGCCACAATGGAGTTACACAACAGCCTACTTTGATGACGTCGTCATCCACTTGTCCACCTGGGAAGATCATCAACATGGATGCCCTTACCCTTTGCCACTCTGACAGTTTGGAGCTTAGAAGTGACCGGATCTCTCTCTCCTTCTGAAGTGTGTAACTGCAACTTGTACATACAGTCATGGGCGGGGCAGGGTCTTCCTTAACTAAGCCAAATGTAGGAGAAACTCCGAAAAATTTTGTATATCACTGTGGCTATGGTGTCAATTGTGATTCTTTACTTGAAAATATACATGGCTGGTCGAAGGATATGGGACATAAGCCCTTTCCTAGAATTGGTAGTTTTGCACCAGAAGCATTTAGATCTGCATAATGATTTATGAGTTATGGGGATCCTAATTGGGATTATGCATACATGACAGTCTTTTGAGGCTTAGAAGAAACTGAAATGTGTTTGGGATAAATTCCATCAGGGATCCACACAACAAACATGAATATTAGCCAAGGAGACTGCAGAGTCTCTGCCGATAGTGGCAGCAACAGCCAAAACTAGGTTAATCCATGTATTCAGCTGTGCAGAAATTACACAGACTGCAGAAATAAAGGCTGCTACACCCATAGCGCCTGCACCTAATACTGATTCAGTTCCCACTGAGTTTCCTATTACATGGCCTGCAACTACCTCTAATTCTGGTAACTAGGGCTGCCCACAGAGCGGAACTCCAAATGAATTATTTCTTAGTGCTGTTTAGACTAAATCTCACACTGAACTGCCTGTTGTTGAACTTTTGATTGCTAACCAACCGTATTGTTTTCTTGTTGATACAGGGGCGACATTTTCATCATTAAGTGCTAATATTTATTCAGGTCCTGTTTCAGCAGTGACCATATACTCTGTGGGAATTGATGGGGTTCCAGTAAACTGTCCAAAGACTCATCCACTACAAGTTCAGTCTGCTGAAGATCTGACAATTTTTTGTTATGGTTTTGTCATAATTCCATCTTCTCCATTTAACCTGTTGGGTAGAAATTTGATGTTTAAACTAGGTCTTTCTATCTCATTTGAGCAAGGTTGCATGCATATCGACACATAGACAAATTCTAATGTGGCTTTGTTTCAGGATGTGACCTCGACTGCGCTGGGCGTTCCTTGCGAGATACCCAAACATCTAGAGGAGGTGCCTCGGTGTCTCTGGGCAATGCATAGCAATAAGTTCGGGTTCGTTCATTGTACTCCTTATCATGCTCAGCTCAACACAACTCAGCCTGTGTTTCTCAAACAGTACCCATTATCTCCAGAAAAGAAGGAGGAAATTTCTGAGGTAATTTCTTCATTAAAGGAACAGAGGGATATAATTCTTACAGTTTCTGCATATAAGACGCCTGTGAATCCTGTCAGAAAATCAGGCTGCAAGGGATGGCATTTTACACAAGATTTGAGGTGCATTAATGATCTTGTGATTGCAGTAGCACCTGTTGTTCCTGATGTTTCATCAATTTTTATTGCTATTCCTGCATATCACTCATTTTTCACTGTCGTAGATCTGTGCTCTGCTTTTTTCAGCATCCCAGTGCATGAGGAGACACAGCAACTATTCGCATTCACCTTTAAAGGGAGGCAATACACATGGACTCGCATGCCTTAGGGTTTCATTGACTCTCCTGCTGTGTTTTCTGCCGTAGTAATTCTGTGTCCATGGCTGAATTTGTGCCACCTGCTGATGTGGTTCTCCTGCAATACGCAGATGATTTATTGCTGACGGCTAACAGTGAGGAGACCTGCAGAAAAGGCTCACTACTTCTCCTGAAACACCTTGCACAGTGTGGCTTCAAGGTCTCACTCGCTAAACTTCAGTGGTGTCAACCCTCTTTCAAATATCTTGGTTGTTTCCTGTCTGCTGGCGAGAGACGGCTCTCCAAGGATCATCGAGCAGTTATTCATGACATTCCTCCTCCAAGCACACAGAAAGGCATGCTCAGCTTTCTGGGACTTGTTAACTACTGCAGACAGTGGATACCTGATTGTTCCTATCATGATTAGGTTTTATGGGAATACTGCAGGAAAGCACACCCTGAGAAACTGACATGAACTTCTGACATGATGAACTCATTCAGACATCTGAAAGCAGCCCTATGCTCAGCTCCAGCTTTGGGACTGCCGCAGCACGCAATACAATTTCACCTCTATGTCTATGAAAGTGGCAGCGCAGCTTCGGGGGTCTTGGCCCAGGAGCATGGTGGTAATTATCGTCCTGTAGCCTACCTGTCTAAAACTTTTGATTTGGTCATTCAAGGCATATCAGCCTGCCTTAGGATGGTTGCTGTGGCAGCACTCATGGTAATGGATGCTGAGAAAATAGTTGTTACGGCTGTGTTGTGTTATGGCTGTGCTGTGCTATTCTTTCCTATGTTTCTCCTAGGTTCCACCTCTTTTGGGGGAAGTGATTAGCTGCACCTGCACTTGATGTGTTCATTTAGCCTGGGAGGGAATAAAAGGCAGGCAAAGCACTCAGAAGGGGCCAGTGGGCCTTCCGGCAGCGATTGGGGCTGTTGGTGGGCATGCGTATATGAGCTCGTGTATGTAAAGCTGTAGCTAAGGGGCTCACTTACAGCCTTGGGCTGTGTGAAGTTTGTAACCTTTGTTTTGCTATGGTGTTTGTGGTTTCTTGGCATT
>JAQQZU010023530.1:0-15196 GCA_030068025.1 Parauchenoglanis punctatus | reverse complement strand
GTCTGTCTGTCGAGCTGCACATGCTACTCCTGAGACTCCAGTGATCCTGACCCCTTCTGCTTTCTGGGCCTGCCTGATCCATCCCGGTGTCCTACTCCTGGTTGGACTCATCACTTGGAAACCACTTGCTCCTGTTTAATATGGCACTATATAAACTGCCTCAACATACACCTAGAACTGTGATAATGCCTGTGGTTCTGCTACAATGGCATAGGATTTGAATCACCACAAACAGTCTTGCACGCAAGAATTAACCCTAGTATTAAAGTGTGTTAGTTGTAATTGCACTATAAAGTGTGACCCAAATGAGGATGGGATCCATTTTGAGTCTGGTTCTTCTCAAGGTTTCTTCCTTTTGCCATCTCAGGGAGTTTTTCCTTGCCACCGTTGCCACAGGCTTGCTCATTAGGGATATACACTACTAGTCAAAAGTTTGGACACACCTTCCCATTCAATGTTTTTTCTTTATTTTTACTACTTTCTACATTTTAGATACATGCTGAAGATATCAAATATATGAAGCAAGATATATGGAATCATGCAGCAAAGAAAAAAATGATAAATAACTCTAAATATGTTTATATTTTAGATTCCTCAAAGTAGCCACCCTTTGCTTTGTTGACAGTGCTGCAAACCCTTGGCCTTCTCTGAATGGAGCTTCATTACATAGTCACCTGAAATGGTTTTCACTTCATAGGTGTGCCTTGTCAGGGTTCATTTGTGGAATTTCTTGGGACCATCAGCTGTGTTGTGCAGAACTCAGGTTGGTACACAGCTGACTGCCGTTTTTGACAACTGTTAGAATTAATGTTATGGCAAGAACCAATCAGCTAGGTAAAGAGAAATGACAATCCATCATTACCTTAAGAACTGAAGGTCAGTCAGGAAAATTGCAAAAACTTTGAATGTGTCCCCAAGTGCAGTCACAAAAACCATCAAGCACTACGACAAAACTGGCTCACATGAGGACTGCCCCGGGAAAGGAAGACCAAGACTCACCTCTGCTGCTAAGGATAAATTCATCCGAGTAACAAGCCTCAGAATTCGTAGGTTAACAGCACCTCAGATTAGAGCCCAGATAAATGGCACACAGAGTTCTAGTAGCAGACACATCTCTACATCAACTGTTCAGAGGAGACTGCGCGAATCAGGCCTTTATGGTCAAATAGCTGCTAAGAAACCACTACTAAGGAAAAGCAACAAGCAGAAGAGATTTTTTTGGGCCAAGAAACACAAGGAATGGACATTAGACCAGTGGAAGTCTGTGCTTTGGTCTGACGAGTCCAAATGTGAGATCTTTGGTTCCACCCGCCATGTCTTTGTGCGACGCAGAAAAGGTGAACGGATGGTCTCTACATGCATGGTTCCCACCGTGAAGCATGGAGGAGGAGGTGTGATAGTGTGTGGGTGCTTTGCTGGTGACACTGTTGGGGATTTATTCAAAATTGAAGGCACACTGAACCAGCATGTCTACCACAGCATCCTGTAGCTCCATGCCATGCCATGCCATCCGGTTTGCGTTTAGTTGGACCATCATTTATTGTTCAACAGGACAATGACCCCAAACACACCTCCAGGCTGTGTAAGCGCTATTTGACCATTAAGGAGAGTGATGGAGTGCTGCGCCAGATGGCCTGACCGCCACAGTCACCTGACCTAAACCCAATCGAGATGGTTTGGGATGAGATGGACCGCAGAGTGAAGGCAAAAGGACAAACAAGTGCTCAGCATCTCTGGGAACTCCTTCAAGACTGTTGCAAAACCATATCAGGTCACTACCTCATGAAGCTCACCAAGAGAATGCCAAGAGTGTGCAAAGCAGTAATCAATGCAAAGGGGGGCTATTTTGAAGAATCTAAAACATAAAACATGTTTTGAGTTATTTCACACTTTTTGTTTACTACATAATTCCATATGTGTTCATTCGTAGTTTTGATGCCTTCAGTGAGAATCTACAATGTAAATAGTCATGAAAATAAAGAAAAACCATTAAATTAGAAGGTGTGTCCAAACTTTTGACTGGTAGTGTATATAGATAAATGTATAGATTCAAAAGTTTATATTCAGAATTTATATACTTTTGTGAAGCTGCTTTGTGACAATGTCTGTTGTTAAAAAGTGCTATACAAATAAAACTGAATTGAATTTAAAATAAATCCTGTAACATTAGTAGCTAATATTATGGTAGCTACTTGTGTTGTTGCTAAGTCCAGTTATTTAGCTGAGTGCAATTTTGAAAGACCTACAGTTGCTCACTTCTTGCTGGTACAGTTCTTCTTCTGTGTGTTCTGGTTCATACATGTATAGTTGGATGTCACTATATAATAGTGACTCAAAAATATCCTCCTTTGTGGAGTCATTTCTGTCATTTGAGTAATCCAGTTGCTCCATAATTTACTAGCAAAGCTCAGTAGCCATCTAGCTATTTTTCTTTGCTGAACATACCATTATCTAGTGATAACTAATCCCCACCCACCCATCACCCCACCCATTTCCCCTTCCTCTCCTCCATTCCATTCCCCCCAAATATCGACTGTAACCATGGTAGATTTAAAAAATTTGCATTCACCTCCAAGGCACGTAATCAGCAGTGGTTTACCCAGTTTTTAAATTGGGAAATCTCACTACAGAGCCCAAATGAAGGCATGAATAGGCATGTTTACAACAGCTATATTTATGGTTACATTTTAGATTTCTTCTACAGTGTCACTTTAAATAGCAACTCCTGAAGGTAAGTAAAAAAATGAAATCAGAATGAACAGCACTGTTACTTATGTCACATTGGAATGTGGCTGTTCTTTATTGGTTTATAAGTTCTATATTGTTTTAATGTAGAAAATCACAATTTACAAATTAATTCTTTACATCTATGCCATCTGATGCTGTATAAACAGAGTGCATTTGATAGTTTCAAATTATGAAACTTTGATTCTTTGTGAATAAATGCAGCAATACATAGTGGATAGAGTTCCATGAACCAAGAGGGCTGGGAAAGTGAACTGAGATAGAAGGTCCTTTAACCAAGTCATGATTCTCTGTATGTAATTTCTGAGAGAGGGCAACCTTATCTCAACTCCACTTCTGAATTGGATTATGAGAAGGTTTTGATGGTCTAGGAGAGATACAAAGGAGAAAATTCACAATAAAAGAGAAGGAGGGTGAGAGAGAGATCAGTGGGGCAGAACGTTAAGCTAAAAAAATAGATGAACAAATGGATAGACAAATGGAGAAAAAAAAACATTTATTGTATGTATACGGTATGTGATTATAAAGACATTAAGCTAATATTGACAAAAAAGTCAGAGAGAATGAATATGTACTGTATGTACTATGTGATATTTCTGAAAATGTGTTTTCTCCCAATATGTATGTAAACACAATATTTGGGGGAAAAATCTAGTTAAAAGGGAAAAAATGTATGTACGTGTTTATTATATTCTATTTAATTTTACTGTCCAGAAATACAATAGGTCCTTTGGCTTCTGTATGTGGGGCTGTTACAGTAATACAAAAAGAGCATGAAATTAGATAGCAAGCTGAACCCCAAAAATAGAACTCCATCATCCTGGTAATCCTGCACCATCTGGGTACTCCCTAAAGTGCAGAAACCTCTCCCTTCAGCAAACATCACAATTTCAACTTTCATGCTGAAAAAAGGCATTGTATTCCCTGTGTCCCCAGTTGAAAAACCTCAACAATCTCCTCCTCACACACCTTTATTCCACTGCAGTATGATAGAAATTTCAGATCAACACATGTGTAGGCATATGCTGTAAGTAAAACTGTGATTTGTGATTTTTTTTAAATTATTTTAGGTGAGTCTATGTATAAATAAACACATACTTTGAAACGTGTTACAGTCTTAATATACATATGTCCAGATTACTGAAAGAGTCTTATTTTTCATTCTAAAGATTTTACTGTTGAATCTTCTGCATTTTACCAATTTCATCATCACTGTTATACACTGAAAAAAAAAGCAGAAATCATAGAAGGCACCTTAGTTGTCCAACACTGGTAGTTTTTCAGTGGATTCATGTAAAAAAGCAAAACCTGAGAAAATTACACAACTGACTTAAAAGAAACAGCTGATTTCTCTCTCTGAGCTCCCCAGAACAGCAGCTACAAAAGCACAACACATTTTGTCAGAAAGGTGAACAAATACATGCTTCTCTCAATCAAAAATAACAGCATTGGGGTAAATAGTTATAATTAGAAACACTATTAGCTTAACTACATTTTTAGTAGTGTGATAGTAGCTTAAAGTGTATCTTCACCCCCTGTTGTTAACCTCTGCCCACTGCATAAGTTCAAAAACCGCCAAAAAGTGGGAGGACGGGCAGGAAAGGGGGTGATGATGTGAAAGGCAGGATTTAATCAGTGAGTCTCGATCAGCATTTATTTAAAAATGAGCTTGGTTTCACAGAGTCCCACGCAGGGGCAGGGACTGGGAGAGGCAAGCCATCCCCCATTTATTAGATTGTGAGGTGACAGTTTTAACCACTACACCAGTGTGCGGCCCATTTCTTAAAACATTGTCAAAAGAATGTAGACATCTAACCATCCTACCCATATGTTCCCATTTGAAAAACGTGGGTATTAGCACAGAGTTGATTTCCCATTTGCTGTTATAAGTGCCTGCACTCTTTTGGGCTGTCTACTAGATTTTGGAGTGTGGCTGTGAAGATTTGCGCTCATTCAGTCACAAGAGCATTAGTGAGGTCAGTCACTGATGTCATGGGAGAAGGCCTGGTGGGCTGTCAGTGTTCCAATTCATCAAAATGTGTTCACTGTTGTTGAGGTCAAGGGCCTGGTTTATGTGCAGGCCACTCAAGTTCTTCCACATGAACCCTTGCAAACCTTGTCTTTATGGACCTCTTTGTGCATGAGGCATTGCCATGATGAAAGAGGCATGGACTCCTTCATTCCAGTGAAGGAAAATCTGAATGCTACATCATATAAAGAAATTCTAGACAACTGTGGTAAAATGTAAAAGTTTAACATGGCTCATGTCCTTACTTTTTGCCATGTTGTAAACACACACTCTTGAGCGCTCAAGAACGCCAAACTACCCAAAGTTCTGCTTTAATAGAGGTAGTCACACGTCTTGATGATTAACTAATCTTGTCCACTTCAATGCCTGGCTGCTAATTACTCTCTTAATGACTGTGAATAGGTAGGAAGGGTTTAATTATTTTTTCAGACCTGGTTTCTGAATGTTGGTTTCCTTTTTGGGAAAAAAACTAAATGTTTTTGTTGTTATGTGAGGTTATTTCTTTGTTTATAAAAGTCAGAAAGGTCCACAAAATTGCTATTTAGTCCTGATAAATACAAACATTGCATTGAAGATGGATGTAATTTCCTGTTCCTATGATTGTATAAACCAACTTTCCTTAGTACTTTATTAAAGACCAGTAAATGCAAGTCTTTGCAGTTTTGGTCAGTAATGCAAAACACTTTTGAAATGATGCCAAATATGCCAAATAAAAATATAAAATGATTTAGGGCCATTTCAGACATGTTTTCTGACTAATGGTCAGACAGCCATACTACATGATATTTTGTCTCTACTAATAAGTAAAAAAAAATGACCAATACATTGGAAAAGATTGGGAAAAGTGTTGTGAAAGTGGATAAAGATATATTAAATGTACTAGATAATGTAACCCTAGATAACCCTATCTCTATGTGTTATTTGTCATATATGCATGGCAAAGAGGGTGGATGCAAGTGCACATTGAGTTTTGATTCACAGTGCACAAAAACCTAAACCACACAATAACAGCATAGTCTTAACTTGAACAGAAACTGTAACCAAAACAAGGGTATCAAAACAGATTTCACTAGCCACACTCCAAGGCGTGTGATTACGGTGACTATGAGGAAATGGAAACTGAAAAACAAGAAGCTGTGGGCATGAGCATGGGAAAAGGAACTGGCACCAGAGCAGGAATAAGTACTGGGACAAGAACCTGAATAGGACTGGGAGAGACATAGGCCTGAAGATGGGGCAGACATAGACAGGAATAGACCTGGAGGTTGGCACAAGTACAGGCTCTGTAACTCAAGCTGAAGCAGGTGTACTGACTGGAGCTGGAGCATGCAGGGAAACTGGAGCTGGCTGGGAGACTGGAACTAGAACTGGCTTAGAGACTAGAACTGGCTCTTTGACTGGAACTGGAACAGGCTTTGTGACTGGAACTGAAACTTCAACAGGAAAGGGCTCCATGACTGGAACCAGAACAGATTCAGAGACTGGAACAGGCCCAGAGACTGTCACTGTAACTTGAACTGGAGCTGGGTCTGAGACTATGGAGAGTGGAGCTGGCACTGAGACTGTGGAGACTGGAGTGGGCATAGTGGCTGGTACTGGAGTGGGCTCTGCGGCTGGCACTGAAGTGGGTTGTATGACTGTGACAGGTGTAGTGGAATGCCAGGACACAAGGTGCGCTATACTGGTAGGAATTACAAAGAGATAATAAGTGAATAAGAACAATAAATGAGACTGAAGTGTGCTGCTGAAGTCTGTAACCAGCAGGGACATGGACTTGGACTCAGACATAGACAGGAATAGACCTGGAGGTTGGCACAAGTACAGGCTCTGTAACTCAAGCTGAAGGAGGTGTACTGACTGGAGCTGGAGCATGCAGGGAAACTGGAGCTGGCTGGGAGACTGGAACTAGAACTGGCTTAGAGACTAGAACTGGCTCTTTGACTGGAACTGGAACAGGCTTTGTGACTGGAACTGAAACTTCAACAGGAAAGGGCTCCATGACTGGAACCAGAACAGATTCAGAGACTGGAACAGGCCCAGAGACTGTCACTGTAACTTGAACTGGAGCTGGGTCTGAGACTATGGAGAGTGGAGCTGGCACTGAGACTGTGGAGACTGGAGTGGGCATAGTGGCTGGTACTGGAGTGGGCTCTGCGGCTGGCACTGAAGTGGGTTGTATGACTGTGACAGGTGTAGTGGAATGCCAGGACACAAGGTGCGCTATACTGGTAGGAATTACAAAGAGATAATAAGTGAATAAGAACAATAAATGAGACTGAAGTGTGCTGCTGAAGTCTGTAACCAGCAGGGACATGGACTTGGACTCAGGCATAGACATGGTGACAACATTGTCTTTGAAGCTTGCAGCAGTAAAAAAAAATATCAAATTTCAAGAAATTTCAAAAAGGTTCTCCAGAGCAAAGGCCTTTTCATCCATTGGAGGGGGCTCTTGAGCACTGGCTGTCCTGTAAGCCATTCAAGGGATCTTCAGAGTGGTTGCCTCCTTTTTGGCCGCTAGAGGGTGCTCTGGAGTTCTGTCTGCTTGATGGAGTCAAGTCAAGTGGCTTTTATTGTCATTTCAACCATATACAAATGTTACAGTACATAGTGAAATGAGACAACATTTTTCCAGGACCAAGGTGCTACATATAGGACAGCACTGAAGTACAAAGTGAATGTGTGGAACAGAATAAAACATGAGACAACAAAGCGCAGGTGTGCAAACGTGCAAATATAGCAAAGACATAATAAAGTGCAAGTGTGCAAATATTGCAGACATCACAGGACAAGACAGTGCTGTGCTAATCCAAATGGAATGTGCAAAAATTGCAGAGATGAATGAATCTATACATTTGTATGTGTCTGTGTGTGTGTCAGTTCAGTCCCTGAGTGTTCAGGAGTCTGATGGCTTGGGGGAAGAAGCTGTTACACAGTCTGGCAGTGAGGGCCCTAATGCTTTGGTACCTCTTGCCAGATGGCAGGAGGGTGAAGAGTTTGTGTGAGGGGTGTGTGGGATCTTCCACAATGCTGGTGGTGCTGATGAGACCCACCACAGATGTGTCATCGGCAAACTTGATGATGTGGTTCGAGCTGTGCATTGCTGCACAGTCTTGAGTCAGCAGCGTGAACAGTGCTCAGTGTGGTGGTGCTGGAGATACTGTTCCCAATCTGGACAGACTGAGGTCTCTCAGTCAGGAAGTCCAGGATCCGGTTGCAGAGAGAGGTGTTCAGGCCCAGCAGGCTCAGCTTCCCAATCAGGTGCTAAGGAATGATTGTGTTGAATGCTGAACAGCATTCATACATAAGTGTCCTTGTTGTCCAGGTGTGTGAGGGCCAGATGAAGGGGGGTGGCAATAGCATCATCTGCAGAATGATTGGGGCAATAGGCAAACTCCAGTGAGGGAGGCAGCAGACTCTCAAAGCACTTCATCGTGATGGGTGTGAGTGTAACAGGACGAGAGTCATTAAGGCAGGACACTGAGGACTTCTGGCATGGGAACAATAGTGCTGGCTTTGAAGCACTTTGGAAGGACAGCAGTGCTCAGGGAGATGTTGAATATGTCAGTAAGAACATCTGCCAGTTGGCCTGACATTCTCTGAGCACTCTTCCAGGGATGTTATCTGGTCCAGCAGCCTTCCATGGCTTAACTCTGTGAAGAGTTTTACTCACATCAGCAGTGATCAGACGCAGCACCTGGTCACTGTGAGAAGGGGTGGTCTTCCTTGCTGTTCTATGATTCTGTGTGTCAAACCATGCAAAGAAATTGTTAAGCGCATCTGGTAAGGAGGCATCACTGTCACAAGTAGGTGTAGTCAGTGATGGCCTGGATGCCCTGCCACATGAGCCGTGTGTCACCGCTGTCTTAAAAGTGGCTGTGGATTCTCTCGCCTTGTGCGCGCTTTGCTGCTCTGATGGCCCGAGACAGTTTGGCCCTCGCTGTTCTTAGGGCCACCTTGTCACCTCCTCTGAAGGCGGAGTCACGGGTCCTCAGCAGCTCACACACTTCTGCAGTCATCCACAGCTTCTGGTTGGAGCATGTAATGATGGTCTTGGAGGCAGTGACATCATCTACACACTTGCTGATGTTGCTGGTCACTGATGATGTGTACTCCTCCAAGTTGGTGTTGTCACCATTGGTTGCAGCCTCCCTGAACATATCCCTGTCAGTGTCCTCAAAACAGTCCTGAAGAGCAGAGATGGCTCCTGCTGGCCAGGTTCTCACCTGCTTCAGAACTGGCTTGGTGCATCTGACGAGCAGTCTGTATGCTTGCATTAGCATAACAGAGATGTGGTCTGAGTAGCCGAGGTGGGAGCAGGACTCCGCTCGGTACTTGTTTGTGTAAACAAGATCCAGCACGTTTGTCCCTCTTGTTGCAAAGTCCACATGCTGATGGAATTTTGGGAGCACTGACTTGAGATTAGCATGGTTGAAATATGCGGTGACAATAAACAGTCCATCGGGGTGTGCATTCTGCACCTGGTAAATAGCCCTGTACAGCTCACAGAGCGCCCCTTTAGCATTAGTGCTGAGGGGAAAACAGCATAACAGAGATGTGGTCTGAGTAGCCGAGATGGGGGCAGGACTCCGCTCGGTACTTGTTTGTGTAAACAAGATCCAGCACATTTGTCCTTCTTGTTGCAAAGTCCACATGCTGATGGAATTTTGGGACCACTTGTCGTGCTTCTGCTACCTCGCACACCACTTACGGCAGACCCTTCCCCGGCCATTGGCATCAGACGACGCAGAGGACTGGAGGCCTGGTTTCCGCAGCAACCCAAGGACGCGTAGCATCTCCAACAAGTCATCTTGCAGGTCAGTTTTTGATTGTTCCTTAATGTCTGTTCAATGTTTGGCATAGGTAGACATGAACACCATTTGTTTCAGTGTCCATATGCCTTAGGAGTCACGCCAAGAAACAAAACAGCACAAAATAGCACCATTTCCGATCCGGAGTAGTCACTGCGTGCTACTGCCATCTTGTTCTCAACATACAGCTTTGCAACAGCAAACCCTGCAAAAATAGCTCCAACTTACCAATGTTCCTCTCCATGGAAATGTTTAGTAAAAGGCAAAAGATTTACATGTGAATGAAGACAAACCTGAGCTCCTAAGAGTAGGCCATGCTGCTTGTCTGTAGAGGGAGTTCACATTGCAGGCCACTTCCTGTGGAGGAAGCATTTGCAGGATGACCAGTCAGCCTGTTGGGGGAGCTCTTCAAAGCCCTTAGATCGATTACCCCTCCCCCAGGAAGTTTTATGGGTTGCTTACTACCAGCTGGCCTGGTATAGAGGTTTGAGAATGTCCCTGAAATCCTTAGCATTGTTAAGATATTGGTGCTCCACTGAAATGAGATGTTCTGCCCATTATAAGCCCATAAGCCAGCAAACCATTGGCTTACCACCTCACTCAGATGTCATACCCTCAAATGGAAAAAGCTGCACTGCAGTAACTATCCATTCAGCTGAAACTCCACATCATCATAGGGTACCAAGGTGTCATTGTCCCAATGCTGAACAAAGATTTTGGGACTGGTGTTCATACAGCTGTGCTGTGGTGGTCCTGTTGAATTTTTGGGTGTGGCATTCTGTGACATATGCAGGGCAGAAAATTACAGTGCACAAAACCCAAACCATGCAAAAACAACAGCATAGTTAACTTGAACAGAAACTGAAACTAAAATATGGATATCAAAACGGAACTCACCGGCTACACTCTGAGGTGCGGGATTACTGTGAATTCGAGGAAATGGGAACTGAAACACAAGACCAATGAAACTGAAACTCAGAAAGAAAACAGAAACACTAACATGCCACACTCCATTTCAACTAAGGCATGCATGAGCAAATCCTTAAATAGTCCATGTTAACAATCAGTTATGAGTCACATAATGAGTCACAATCAGCTGTGACTCAGCCCAGCTGGGGTCTGCTCAGGCTGTCCACATGATCTCATAGAGCAGCCTGGGAGCTGAAGTCCTGATCTGCAGTGCAACCCCACATTCCTGGAAGCATGTGTCACAACACCATGAATAGTATTCTGCACGTGCCGCTCATCACATGGGTGATTGCCTAACATTATTGTGCAGTTTTTTAAATCCCAAGCAAAAAAATCTGCTGCTGAGAAAAGGTCTGTGTCATGTCATCAACGTCTCAGTATGTACAACTGACAAAACACAGTATGTGAGTTTCAGTTTCTAAAAACTGTAGGTGCACAATCCAAATTAAGGTGTATAAGTTGCTAGAGTAACACCATAACCACATATAAATTCTACAGATTCTAGTGCACTGTGATAATGGTGCCAGAGCTTTAAAAGAAGGAAAAGTATGTACATAAGTACCTTGCAAGAGGAATATATGTTTGAATGAGTGGTTGTACAGCAAGTGAGAGAGGAGTGCACAGAAGATTAATAAAATACAAGGGAAAGGGGAAGCATCTGAATATTTCACCTAAGATCTGGATGACTACTGTATTTTATGTAGACAGCTATGGTGAAAAAAATGGCTGAAAAGCTCAAAAAGAGTTTACATGTCATCAATAATATGGATGTTTAGGAATGATAACTGGTATGTTACTACTAAACACCACATACCCAGTATAGCATACTACTTCATTCATGCTATATCATGTTATAACATATGTCCTTTGAATCAAGGGAGTCTGGCCAGTTCATATGTTTTGTGGTACATAAAGTATAACTGTTCCAGTTTTCGCACTACAACAAGAAGTGTCAGTAGTCAACCAGGCAAAGGCTAATAAAACATTTACACTTCGAGGGTGCTGTTGTCTTTCAGAATCTGCTCATTAGTGTCTCAGACATAAACAAGCTACTGAAGAGGCACATGGTATCTCATACAGGGTTCCATTTACAGTTGATTAAAAAAACACAATTGCTTAGATCTATAGCTGTATGATCATTTGAAATATTTCAGATGCCTCAATAATGGATCAGAGAACTCTGATAACCTGATAACTATGAATCATTGTGTTTACATAGCTTAGCTTTTTTCATTGTGTTCTCTTTTTTTGTACTGTGCTGTAGCAAGTGTGATATCAAGTAATTTCAAGTAATTTATTTCATTCAACTCATTTCTAGACTGGAGCCAACTTATATTAAGATTTCTTGCCAAGTAAAAATTATCTTGCTGCATCGACAGATAATTTCACTAGTGTTAAGTCTTTGTCTCCTCAAATTCAGTGTTTATTTCTTGCATTTTAGCTTATCTTTTTTGCATTGCACCTGTTCTCATTCTTGAACATCTATATTTTTGAAACCCAGTTTAGCTGATGTTTCCCTTTGTGAAATGCTTCATCTATACTTATGCCATGTCTGTAGTGGTGCACATCGCAAGTGAAATATTCAGATACTTTCCTCTTCCCTTTATCTTGTTTTTTGAGTACTCTTCTCCACTGGCCATACCACCACTTTTTCAAACACTTTTACCTAGCAAACACATCTACCTATTGTTCTGTTCAGTTCCCTCACAGACATTACAGTTTTCCACAATTGCCAAAAACAGTGATACAACTGGCCTATAACTATGGGACTTCTCATTCTGTCATACAAAATGCAAATGCTCAAGGCTATTTTGCAAACTGTCAAATGCAATTTTTATTTAGACGTACAGTCATGATTCTAATCCAATACATTTTTTTTGTCAAATTCGGCAAATATCTGAAGTCTGCTAGCTGTCCATTCTGTGTTTGTGCTAAAAAAAATCCGGTGTTCCCTCACAGCCCTGGCTTTGCAAACACGGAAACAAAGAAAATGGCTCAGACCGAGCCACACAACACTTTTCCAGCCAATCAGTAATGGGGGTGAATTCTAGCCAAATACAGGACAAGGGAAATGGGAGGGTGGAGCTATTGAGTTAAAATATCAACAATTTTTCTCCAGAATCAATAAGTCCTAATGTTTTGACATCATTGAGCACCTGAACTACATTTTTCATTAGCCCCTGCACCTACATCACCTGATCATTCATTGATTGCATGTCTTTTGTGTTCTGTTTTTGTCACAATCACACCATTTATGTTTCTGTGTTTCTTTTGTATTTTGTGAACCATTAGCTTAAGTTTGAAGTTAATGCCTAGCCTCTTGTTTGTGGATTTGTGAGTTTTGTCCTTGCCATAGCCACAGTTAGTTCCAGTTTTGCCAAGTGTTTTGACCTGTGCCTGTTTTTTAACGTTGATCTTGCCTCATGTCTGTGGATTTGGTTGCTGTTTAAATAAATGTTTTTCCACATCCGCCTCCCGTGAATATCTGTCAGAAGGCTTTGCCATTGCTCTGGATGTAGCAGGGGAAGCAGACAATCCTTTTGTCATTGCCTTCCATAGACAGCTCCTCTGGGAACATCACCGGCAAATCTAGCGGCTTGAAGAACTCCTCAATGAGCTCACCAATGCCATCATGACGATGGTCGCAGCTCAGACAGTTGCAGATTCGGTCCTTAAGTCACTCCTCCGAGTGAGTCAAGAATGAATGTCAAAAATGAAAGCGAGTAAGAATGAGGATTTCCTGCTCCGGAGTCCCATGCACTCCAGCAACCCCTGGGATTTTGCAGAATTTTACTGGGTCCTGGAGGATCTCCTGGAGAAGGAGCACCTGACACTGTTGCTCCACTTAGGCTCTGTGGAGGATGCCCCCTCGGCCCTCTCTGTCGGCGCCGCTCTCCACTCTGGCTTCAAGGATAACGTTGCTCCTCCCTACACCAGCTCATTCATGTAATTATCCAATCAGCCAATCATGTATAAATGCATTGCATATGTAGTTCAAAAGCTTCAGTTAATGTTCACGTCAAACAGCATAATAGGAGAAAATTATCTGGATCTGGTCTGGATGCCTTAGGCAGCGTTAGTAATCCCCCAGCTCTGGCATTAGAGCCCTCACAGCAGGGCGAATGAGTGATGACTCGGCGACATAATAGCAGAACCAAAGCTAACGTTAAGGCTCGCCCATGGGAACATCACTCCTCTGTGAGTCACGTGTCTAACAGGTTTGCTCTCCTCAGTGAAGTGCCCGCTGGGAAACCTGAAAGAGCTCTGGTTATAGGAGACTCTATCTTAAGGCACCTGAAATTAGCTAGGCCTTTAGGGGCACCAGCAGATATAGTTAGGTGTATACCGGGGAGCCAGGGCGCTGGACATAGCAGGCAATCTTAGGGTCCTAGGCAAGCACAGGTTTTCTAAGATAGATATTCATGTAGGAGCTAACAATATATGCCTTCGTCAGTCAGAGGTTACTAAGTGTAACTTTGTAGAGGTGTTTAAATTAGTGAAGGCGATGTCCAATTTAGTAGTATGCTCTGGCCCCATCCCAATGCGGCATGGCGATGTAGCTTACAGCAGGTTATGGTCGCTGATCTCCTGGTTGTCCAAGTGGTGCTCCGAAAACAGTGTGGGCTTTATAGATAATTGGAGTATGGTTGAGGGCAAGACTGGGCTGTGAGTGTGGGACGGTATCCATCTCACTCCGAAAGATGCTACTCTCATTTCTTGTAGCATAGCCCATAATCTCATGACAGGTCTAGTTAATCTGTGACAATCCAGAGCCAAGGCCAGGGAGCAGACAAACAGGATAAATTGACCGTCTGATAGCTGCGCAGAGTCATCACTCAGGTTCCACTATATTGAGACTGTGTCTGTTTCCCGAGTTAAACAAAAATGTGGAAATACTCAAAGTTTGTTCTAATAACCTAATTAAAATAAATTTGGATCATAATGAATGTACAGCCAGCACCTTTGATCTAAAGCTAGGACTGTTAAATATTAGATCGCTTACATCTAAAGTGCTTATTGTTAATGAAATTATTACTGATCGGCAGTTTAATATACTGTGTTTAACAGAAACATGGATCAAACCAAATGAATATGTAGCATTAAATGAAGCTATAGGTATAGTTCCGGCTATAGTTATATACACCAGCCTTGTCTAACTGGCAGAGGAGGAGGCATTGCAGTTGTTTATAATGATAAACTAGTCATCACACAAAAACCTGGACATAAATTTAATGCCTTGAGAGTCTCTACACTAACATAACATATGTAGCCACTAAAAATAAGTCTGTCCAGTCGTTTCCACTAATTATTATTTACAGACAGTTCAGTAGGAGTTGATCAGAACATAGTAAGGACCCACTCATGATGGTGGTCAAACCCTTGATCTAATGACTTTTGGATTAAGTATAGAATATATTGATGTTTCCACAATCTGAAACTATCGCAGATCATTATCTCCTCTCTTTTAAAATGTGTCGTAGTTATACTATATGCACCTTGCCATGCTATCGTGACAAACGAACATTCGCATCACCGACTGCAGAGTTTTATCAATAATCTCCCTGAACTATCATTTCTAAGATTAGAAATATGATGTCACTTCATGACACAGAAAAACTAGTTACACACACACACACACACACTA
>JAQQZU010023529.1:0-15197 GCA_030068025.1 Parauchenoglanis punctatus | reverse complement strand
CTGGGTGACCCGGGGATCGAACCCAGGACCTTCTTGCTGTGAGGCGACAGTGCTAACCACCACACCACCATGCCGCCTATTTTAATTCTATTTAAACTGCATTGAGAGAGAAATGTGAATTTCTATTTTATAAAATGCCAGGAAAATAATGCTTTATAAAAACATCACAGCTGCATGGTGTGTTCATGAGAGCAACTGACAGACCTCATATTGTAGAGTTTTAGGAACGAGTATTAGGCAGTGTATGCATTATTAGATATAATCCAACGTCATTGTTAGAACTTGGATTCGGGTTCAATTTCTAACAGACTCTGCAACTGTCTTTCTCTCCCTTTACTCCGTGTGAACATAGACACAAGGTCATGTTAAACTCAATCTGATTTTACTGCAGAAAGTCTAAAAGTATTTATACATAGAAACATAGATGTCATAGTACATTCTCAAGGGAACAGATTGCAGAAAAACACCTTGTTTGGACAAAAGGAGACTAGTGGTCTCCATATATGACATCATAATTATCTCTGGCGTAAGAAGTACAACCTAAGATAAATCAGGAACAGTATATAATGTTCTTTATTATAGCTTAACCTAAACAAGCTTCGGTCATGTTACAAGGACCTAAATTATCTATGGAGCACAGGAAAGGATAAGAAGAAAAAACACCTTTAAATTTGAACAGACCATGACAGCAGGGAGAAAGAATAAGAGTATATTTTTATATGTTATCTTTGTCAGGCAAATAACTAATTTTAATGGTGGCTGCACTAGAATAGCTTAGGTAGGCAAAATTAGGGTGCTAAGCAATAATGGTGGAGTTCAGATAACAGTGAGGTCAAGTCAGGTGTACATGCCATCGTAAATTTGTCAAAATGTTACTAAATCTGTGAATGGTTTTCTGTATAAAAGCAGCCGAGTTGGAGCAGTGTATCAGAACGCTCTGGTCTTCTCGGCTTTCATCGTTTCAATAAAAGCTTAATTTTTTTGCACTCCTTGGGTTATCGGAGCTCTTTATTTTTCCTCGGCTTTTGATGAAGTTTCCACGACAATATCAGTCATGTCAATAATATACTGTACATGGTACAATACAAATTTGCATCTTTCACTGACATCAAATGTATACATAAATGAAATGCTTTCACTTTCTTTAAACTCTTGAATTTCTAATTGAACAGTCATCACTGAAAATTCACACATATGACAGAACAATATTAACTCTTTGCTCTGGTATAATAAGCATAAAACACATCTGGACATCCAGTCACTAGAAGATAATTAATGTTTTGGAGATAACACATCGTACTACCCCATTGCAGGTTATTTTCCTATAACACCACACTCTGTCCAATGTTCTTTCTTACATACCCTAAGCTGAATTTCATATCTAAATTTTCAAGAAAAAGCAGGACTCAACCCACTTAACCATCACAGCAAAAAAAAAAATATATATTAGCAAATGAAAATATCTTAATATGGGCAGATTTATCTCTAAATGTGAGATTATTATGAATTAAATATATGATTATTAAGCCTATTTTTAAGATGCTTTTACACACTTCAAAAGTTAAATTTTATAGGCAGATGATTTTGCTTCTTTCAAGAAATAAATGCTTAAAATTAGAAATAAAAAGAAAAAGAAAATCTCCCACTAGAACAAAACCGGCTCAAATTTGCATGTAAATGATATAAAAATGTTCAGAAATACGTGTAGAATTGTGGATTATTTTAATCTACTACAATATAGAAGACTCTAGGTATGTCTGACTTTACAGTATTTACAATAATTTCACTTGCTAAAATCTCATTTTTTGAAGCGATAATATTGGATTCTACTAGAGAAACATAGTTAAAAACCTTTACTATGAAAATGATTTAATTATTTTATTATTTAAGAACAAATGCTGTACAGTACAATGCAACAGGTTCCCTTGTGACGTGGAATTTTACGATCCATTAGAAAGACATTTTTAACAGGTGACATGCTACTTTTATTGAGCCAGGAGGAAAGTTTTACTTAAAATTACAAACTAATATTCTCTAATACTGTGACTCTTTAACAGATTAATTACCTTCTGTGAAGAATGTAAAAGTTGTTTCAGTGCTTCTGGATGTCTTTGGAATGTGCTCAGTTGTTCTCGTATTTTATACAGAGACACCAACGAGATACCAGTTGAAGTCCAAAATCTGCCGGATCATCATGGATATTAAAGGTAGGTGTATATATTTGTAGGAATGCAACAATACTAATCATTTAGAATTAAATTTTGCTATAAAGGAACTATTTACATTTAAATGTGTTTTCTCGTGTGGAAAGGAATCATGTCAGACTTGTTTGGGTTATAACACCTTACTTATGGGAAGCAAAAGATTCAGTTCCATCCTTTCTTTTGATCTAAAGTTTTTCTTTTAGTGAGAATTAAATCACTGCCTAAGTTACTTTTGCACTCTTGAAATATCACGTCCATAGTTAATCTGGTCAGGTGTATCACAGTAAATATAACTTGAGTCTGAACTATTCTTTAAGAGAAGTCCAGCTTTGGTTGCTTAATTTACTGCTGAGTTAAGCCTTGTCTTTTTAAGCCTTGCATCCATTCTCCAATACAAACTTTACTATTAAGAATTAGGACAGTTAAAAATAGGAGAAGGGGTTAAGTTCTTCATTATCCAAACATAGAATAGAAATAGTAATAATGATTATATGATTAAATACAAAGAAATAAAAGACAGCAGTGATCCTCCAATACCATCATTCAAAAACCTTTCTAAGGAAATATTTGCTAAAAACAATTAACTCACTCACTCACTCTCACTTATTTTCATACCGCTTTATCCATTGGAAAGCTGAAGCCAATTCCACCTGACTATGAGTGAGAGGCGGGGTACACCCTGGACAGGTCACTTTATGGATAAAAGTTTATGGACACCTGACCACCAACCCATTCCAGATTTATTCCCCTTTGCTGTTATAATAACCTCCGCTCTTCTGAGATGACTTTCCACAAGATTTTGGAGCGTGGCTGTGGGGATGTGTGCTAATTCAGCCACATGAGCAATAGTGAGATCAGGCACTGATGTTGGGTAAGGGTGTGCCTGTGGTGCAGTTGGAGTTCCAGTTCATCCCAAAAGTGTTCAGTGGGGTTGAGGTCAGGGCTTTGTGCAGGACACTCAAGTTCTTCCACTCCAACATTGGTCAACCATGTTCATGGAGCTTGCTTTGTGCTCAGGGGCATTGTCATGCTGGAACAGGTTTGGGCCTCTTAGTGCCAATGATGGGAACTTGTAATTCTACAGCATACAAGACATTCTGTACAATTGTGTGTCCAACTTTGTGGCAACGGTGAACAGGAACAGTGAATGTTATTGGAAGAACAATGGTAGCAGTGGGCAGTGGTAGCTCAGTGGTTAAGATGTTGGACTAGTGATTGGAAGGTCATGAGTTCAAATCCCAGCACTGCCAAGCTGATCACTGATGGGCCCTTGAGCAAGGCCCTGAACTCTCAACTGCTCAGTTGTATAAATGAGATATATGTAAGTCGCTCTGGATAAGGGTGTCTGTCAAATGACATAAATGTAAATGTAAGAACAGTGTTCTTTGCTCCAGTACAGTTCAAGGGACTTGAAGAATCTCTATCTTCTATCTCTATCTATGGTGGCTGGTTCTGGCTTCTCATGGTGGCTCAACACCTTACTAAGACACTATGTTGTTTTGACTTTTAATTTGTCATTGGTCTGCATTTTCATGATGGTTGTGGTGAGCACTGTGATTTTTGTATTTATAAGAAACCAGCTGATAATCAGGAATATCAGCCTGCTAGACCTGCTACAGCTTCAGAAGCACTGAAGTTGTTTGTGTGCGTGGAATCAGTTGTGCTGTACTCCCCTCCCTGAGGTCTCTAAAGTTCAGTCCTAAAGTGACTGATGAATCTAGATGGAATTTTTTATGGAATTATGTTGTCATTCCATTGACTAGTATATGTCAGGACAGGTATGCTGCAAAACCAGGTTGAAGATAATAATCTCTAACCAAAGCTGACTTGAACAAAAACAAATCAGCACATGGTGCACTTAGTCTTCTGACACTCAAGTCTCATCTCCAGATACTTTTTTGGACTTGTTTCTACTTGGACTTGTCTCTGACATATTGGAATTTGGAATTTTTACTTTGACTTGTCTCAGTCATGGGAACTGATCTCACTAAATGTGGGTTTGGCCTCATCCAAGAGTTTATAAAAAATAATGTTTGTGCTATCTTTTCATTTTACAATATTTGACAAGAAATTATTCCTTCTTTTAGACAACAACCCACTCACTGGCGCAATGCATGAATGAACCAAACTAGTTGAAGTAAAGACTTATAGCCTCAGAAAAGGATTTAATGGTTTTAAGTCTCATTTTCATGTGAAACGAGTCATCAGTGACCAGCTACATCAGTATAGATGACATCACTGTCTCAAAGTAGTACATAGTGCATAGAAGACCATCACTACACACTCCAACCAGAAGCTGTGGATGACTACAGTAGTGATCTGCTGAGCCCCCGAGAAATTCCACCTTCTGTATAGTTGACATGGTGGCCCTAAGAACAGAGAGGTCCAATCAGGTCCCTGTCACGGGCCATCAGAGCAGCAAAGCATGAAAAAACATCTCCCTGAGCACTGCTGTCATTCCAATGTGCTTCAAACCCAGCACCATTGTTCTCATGGCAAAGAAGTCCTCAGTTTCCCGCCTCAATGATTACTGTCCCGTTGCACTCACACCCATCATAATGAAGTGCTTCAAGGGGCTTGTCATGGGGCACATCAAGACCCTGCTGTGCCCTTCATTGAACCCCCTGCAGTTCGCCTACTGTGCCAACAGGTTGACAGACAATGCCATTGCCACCACGCTACATCTGGCCCTCACCCACTTGGACAATAAAGACACGTATGTACAAAAGATGTTCATAGACTTCAGCTCAGCAATCAACATGATCATTCCTCAGCACCTTATTGGAAAGCTGAGCCTGCTGGGCCCGAACACCTCCCTCTGTAACTGGATCCTAGACTTCAGTCAGTCTGGATTGGGAACAGTATCTCCAGCACCACCACACTGACCACTTACAAATAATATATTTGTCTCTGAACGTGGGCAAAACAAAAGAGATAGTTGTTCATGTCAGGAGACCATGGAGTAACCACTCTCCACTAAACATCGACGGATCCTCCGTGGAGATGGTCACATCATCAAGCTCCATTTGCAGAGAACAAACCATAGTCTCTATTTCCTGAAAATGGTATGGAAGCATATCAGATCATACAGTAGATAGTAAGAACAGATGAGTAGATCATCTCTCTCTCTTCTCTCTCTCACAGACATTTACAACACACGCTGCATCCACAAAGCTACCAGATTGTGGATGACCCCACGCACCCCTCACACAAGCTCTTCACCCAAACCAATCAGGCCCTCACTGCCCCAAGCCGTAAGACTCCTTAATACTCAGGGACTGAACTAACACACACACTCAAATTAATATTGTCATTGTCTCATTTCACTATGTACTGTGTCTCCTGTATATGATTGAAATTACAATAAAAGCCGCTTGACTTGATTTTGAACTTAATCTCGACCTCCCTCAGTCTTGACTCCATTTTAGCTAGTCCTTGTCTTGGACTAGTCTTGGACTACTACTACTGCTGCTACTACTACTATTACTGCCACTAGGAAAGTCTGGTTTCCTCTCAATTTCCAAAAACATTCCAGTAGATCAACAGACTACCCTAAATTGTCCCTACGTCTGGTTCTTTGTACGCTTGGCTTCCTTCATCTGAAGTTTGTTCCTGCCTGTTTGTATAATTTCTATAACCAGACAGGCTTGTGTTTTATTTCAATCATTGTCTGTATAAATCCACCAGGGTGAATCAATCTAATGGGGAACTCAGATAATGCAATTCTACAAAGCAAGTATGTTCCTACTGGTATTGTATCCTGTATATCAGTAGCAAACCAGGAATTCATTTTTGAGAATGAGAAAATGTAGTATAATTATCACATACTATTAAATTGAGAAGTGCTTCATGCTCAGACTTTTTGGGAATATGCCAGACAGTAGAAGAAGTGGCGATAACACAAATTTGTTATTTTAATCATTTAATGCACAATCAATCAGACTCACCAATCAGACTTTGTAGTGTGTAGCGATTGAATAATCAGTGAATAATAAGTAGAGACTTAAGCAGAGGTCAAAACATACAGAACAAATCCATTTAAATAAACATAAGGAACAATAAATTATGTACTAATAAAAGTTACTGGATCCCGCTTGTCTGTATGAGTTTATACCCATTTTCACAACTAAAAGTTTGGATAAGATTTAGTGCAGAGTGCAATAATACATCCCTCTTTTTCACTTTTCTACTTTGATATGGAGTTTGTTGATATCTTAATTGGTTGTGAACTTTTTAGGTTTAAAATATGTCTGATAAACATATTGGCAGCAATGTATTAGATCTTCTCTGAACAAGTTTTTGCAGCCAGCGAAAATTGTTATTTGAGATTTGCTCATGTAGTTTTGACAGACAGTCTAGTATTTTCAACATATAATTATTTGGGTCTAGTACATTTGTACAACTGAACAAATCACCACTTGACTTGACAACAGATAACAGACAACAAGACTCTAAGGCCAGTTTGCAGACTAGAAGATAATTTATTTGTGTGAGAATGAGTTATGGTACCTAATTTATAACTGGTCAGTGATTCATTTATTTTATAAAGTCTGTATCTGTTTAAGTGATTATACAAAACCATATGTAACTGTAACACTAGAGAGCATATACATAGTT
This sequence comes from Parauchenoglanis punctatus, assembly GCA_030068025.1. Classification (NCBI taxonomy): domain Eukaryota; kingdom Metazoa; phylum Chordata; class Actinopteri; order Siluriformes; family Auchenoglanididae; genus Parauchenoglanis; species Parauchenoglanis punctatus. The sequence continues at coordinate 8,376 of JAQQZU010023529.1, read as the reverse complement.
AGTTCATGAGAACACAAAGACCAAATATATAAGCTGATGAATTTAGATGGAAATTCAGATTATTCTGGTTTTACACTTGGCTAGTGTTTACCATTCTAGGAGCTATCTTGCCAAACAGGATTACAGATCTTTAACTCATTTTTTTCATTAACAGACATCTTGGGTTTGGTTGTGCTTGGAAGCCCTTTGTTGGGTGTGGGAGGCATAGTTGTATCAAAGCTGATGTATTTATTGCTGGAAATACAGTTCAAGGCATGCACACAGCCCATACATGCCTTGTCATGAGCAGACTTTATGTTTGCTACTCCTTCAAAGGAGTGGCTATTATCACAAATCAGCATTGGGGTTTACTAAATACAAATGCTGTAATTTGTTAAACTTACATATGAGAATATGTTTGATTATATAATGTTGTTGCTCAAATAAGATTGTATTTTGTACATTGTACATTCATAAGAATCTTTTTCTCCAGAGTGGTTGGCAAAGCTACATATAGTAATTTGTTAATCATCACTGGGAGTGCTGATCCTATGAATCAGTTCGTTTATGACATTGTTCCAGCAAGTCCTGTTCAAACGGCCTAAAGGTTTAACACTCGAAGGAATGTGCTCAGTGCTGTGTTTCACTTTTACTTATGCACTTCTATAGTCGTTAGGCTTACCAGCTTTAATTATACATTAAATTGACTGCACAGTCTGTGGGAGGTGCACATTTAATTTTGGTATAAAGATAGCACATAATGGCAGTCGTAATACAGGAAAAACCAAACAGACAACCAATCTGCAATTTTTCCAAACAAGGTGTAATAAGCAAAGGATAAACAAGCTAGAAGTATCCAAAAAGAGAAAAAAAAAACACAAGATAGGTTCTCAAATGCAGTCAGAATGAAGGTAATACTTCACAATGAGCTAATGAAAAAGTGAATAAATTGGGAATATAATGAATAATAAGAGAGAGTCATGATAACCTAAAAGCAGTCTAGATTTCTCATAGTGGGGGCCTCTAGTGGTGTGGGGTGGACACAACCTTCCTTCCTGTCTTGCACCAATGATTTTTTGTCTGTTTTCTAGAAGAAGGAAATACTTCTTCACAACCTTTGTGTATGTGGAAAGAACAGACAAGACAAACATTTTTTTTTTTACAAACTCTGACCAATGACCTAGACTGAGACAAGTCCAAGCACAAATGTACGTAATACAATGTGCATAGTTTCAGTATTTCTCACTTCCATTTCCCATTTGCTTACGACAAAACTGTTTCTAAGTCAGAAGGCAAATTAATGAAGTTTTGTTGAAAATCCCACTTCCTTCTAAATTCTCTTGTGCTGTTAGATAAAGAACCTATTAAAGGATGGAATAGAAGATTAACTGCATGAGCACCATGAACATGAGGTCGCTGTTTACCTTAATTCTCAGAAACAGTGGAATATGTTCAGCAGCAGAGTTATGTGCAAGGTCAACAAAAGATAAATTTGGGACACTGAATAAAGTCAGGCCTAGTGATTCAGCTGTTCTTAAATAAAAGATCCACTGTCTTAGAATGTTTAAAAAATGTTTGTGAAAATTAGGCACATTTCTAATTTCTTAACTTTATTTTACAGGGAAAAGATCAGAGTGTTTCCTGAGATTTGTTGCCATCGTGCTCATTTCTATGCAGGCAGTGAACTCACAAGAATTTCCTGAAATTTCAGGCATGAATGTAGAGGTAAAGTTTAAAAAATACTTCTGAAAAGAAGAAAATCAGGCACTATCAAGTTGCAAGATATCTAAATGTAATTTGCCTAAAGACCAGCAGATTTGAAAACTGACTTCATTTTGCAGTCCTATACATACAAATTTATGTTTACACTCTGGAAGCACTCCAGATTTCATGTACAAAAAGTCATTTCGAGGATAAAGCATGAACTCAGGAATGATTTACAACCAAGTACTAAAATTATTTTATATATTATTACAGTAAATCCAAATCCAAATATCCAAATATCCACATAAAAAAGGGAAATAGAAAGATGTAAATATTCAAGCTTAATAATTAAACAAAGAATGTTGAAACATTACATATGATATGGTTTGTATACTTGGTATTGCTGTTGCTAGAAATAAAGGCTATGTACCAAACAGAACAAAAAGTATGCACATATAAACTGATGGCAATTTTTAAATTTCTTTCAAATTCCTGAGTCTTCTTTAATTTAATTGTTTGTTAGCATATGAGTCCTAAAGTAATGGTAAATTTCAGATTTGTACAGCAATAAAGACTGTGTGATTCTTATATGTGATAAAGGTAAACATTATTATTACAGTAACAATTATTATGCAGTTTTGTCTAATTAATCCCCTCCAAAATTCAGTTTAGCGCTACAGAGGGACAAATTAATTATCACGGCGCTTCTGGAGAGGCTGCGGCATGGTTAGACACAAGCTCAGGATCTGGAAGAGGAGGTAAGAGCTGACAGTGTTTATTAAACACAATAGAGTCAAAACACAATGAAAACAAACACGGGTATAACGCTTAGCTAACAACACTATGGCTAGTCAAATGCTTCGCAAAATCGAAGCGCAAAAGGCAGTTCTTTTAAATATGGGTAATCTGTCCATGCAAATGAGATGCACCTGTCCTCCCTTGTCAGTCCTCGTGTCTGGAAGCAGGTGCTGATGGGAACTGCAGTTTGTGTAGTCTCTGTCGACTTTCGGAAGTGTGCGCTTCTGCCTAGAGAGCAACGGAGATGAAGAGCACACCGCGCGCGTGGCCTAGTTTTCACGACACGCAGTGCATGAATAGGGAGCGATTCATGTCAGAACCTCCCCCAAAGGTGCAACTCCTGGAGCAGCAAACGAGATCGCTTCTCGGAGGTCCTGGGCCTGTAGGGGCAGGCGTATTGCCGGCTTCTCCCTAGCCGAGATTTTGCCATAGTGAGGGCATGGGTAGGAACTCAGGCAGGAACTTGGGCATAGAAGCAGGAGCAGTTTCAGTGAGTTGCACTGAGAGTCGAGCAGGCTCGGAGAGATTCGCAGGACCAGGAGCAGGCTCAGAGAGATGCGCTGAGAGTTGAGCAGGCTTGGAGAGATCCGCAGGAACAGAAGCAGGCTCGGAGAGATGAGCTGAGAGTTGAGCAGGCTTGGAGAGATGCACAGGAACAGAAGCCGGCTCGGAGAGCTGCGCTGAGAGTTGATCAGGCTCAGAGAACGCGACAGGAACCTGCGCTGTGACTTGAGCTGTGACAGGAACTTGCGCTGGCTCTGTGAGCGCGGGAACAGGCGCTGAGATTTGCATGGGAACAGGCGCTGAGATTTGCACGGGGACAGACTATGTGACCTCGGTGGGGAACAGTCTCTGTGACCTCGGCGGGGAACAGTCTCTGTGACCTCGGTGGGGAACACTCTCTGTGACTTGAGCTTTCACTGGAACATACACTGCGACTGAGAGAAGAACAGGCTCTGTGACTTGTGCTCGCACTAGAATAATCTCTGTAACTTGTGCTCGAACTGGAACAGGCATGGGTTCCATGACTTTTACAGTTTCTGACATTTAAATAAACGATCTTTGTGACTCTGGCCAGAACGGCTGCTTTAGCCTGAACTGGAACAGTGACGAATGCTAGAACAGTCTCTGTGGCCATGGAGTGAACAATCTCTGTGGCCATGACTGAAGAGGGCTCTGGCCTAGTGACTTGAACAGGAACAGGCTCCATGTGAGTGACTTTGGCTTTAACAGGAGCAGAACTAGGAACTGGAACTGGAGAGAGCAACGTGGGCTGAGACGGGAGCGGGCTCGGAGAGAGAGGCTGTGACTTGTGTAGCTTCTGACCCTTGTGGCGATCCATGCTTGGGTTCAGACGGATTATGTGTCACAGGCTCTGGCAAAGGTGTTGCCCCCAGTTTGGTTTTGAGCTCTGGCGTGGACTTGAACTAGGACTTTGATGTAGACTTGGACTTGGACTCTGGCGTAGACTTGGACTTGGACTCTGGCGTAGACTTGGACTCTGGCATAGACTTGGACTCTGGCGTAGACTTGGTTGTGGTAACCTCCTTTTTGGACATTTGAGGGGGCTTCGAAGAGAAAGCCTCTTTGGCCATTAGAGGAGGCTTGAGAGCGAAAGCCTATTTTTTGGCCATTAGAGGGAGCTCGGGTGCGGTTGCCTCATTCTTAGCCTGCGGAGGAGACTCTGGAGTGTCCCTGTTGCTGCATTCATCCTGGACTGTTTGCTGGGGCAGCTCCTTGGTGCACACAGCCCCCCCCAAATTTTCTTGGGGTTGTTCCCTCTGCGGGGGCTCTGGAGCGATCTCGGGAGCTGTTGCCTTTTTCTTTGCCTGCGGAGGGGACTCTGGAGCATTTGCCTCTTCTTTGGCCATTAGAGGGAGCTTAGGAGCAGTAGCCTCTTTTTTGGCTCTTAGATGGGGCTCGAGGGCGGTTGCCTCCCTTTTGCAGGTATCATAAAACATTCCCAGCGCATCTCCAAAGTCTTTGGGATTTTGCACAAATGGATGCTGCATGGCGATAAGTTCCTCCGCAAACATTCGTGCAGGTCCCGTTAGCCATCGTAGCTTGCACTTTACCCAGATGGGGTCTGAGAGCCTAGGTGCCATCAAGCTCTCCCGAAAGAGATGGCAGTGGATCAGGAAGACGGTAGGCGTGTCGCTTACCAAATCGTATAGCTCAGGCGGCTCCATTTCCCATTGTTGTAGAAAGAAGGACAGCATTGTCGCCATGTAGCTGTCCCGGATCCACGGTGATCCTGCTGCGTCTCCGTTTTGGCGAAGCATTATATCACGGCGTTGCTGGCGCCGCCGTGGCATGGTTAGACACAAGCGCAGGATCGGGACACGGAGGTAAGAGCTGACAGTGTTTATTAAACACAATAGGCAAAGGTGCAGTAACAGCAGGAAAAAAGAGAAATCCAAGGACAGAAATGGGTCGAGCGATCAGCAAACAGAATATCAGAGGTGATCCAGAAACAGTAATCCAAACACAGAAAACAGAATCAAAACACAATGAAAACAAATACGGGTATAACGCTCAACTGACAAGACTATAGTCAAATGCTTCGCAAAACAGAAGCGCAAAAGGCAGTCCTTTTAAACACGGGTAATCTGTCCGTGCAAATGAGATGCACCTGTCCTCCCTTGACAGTCCTCGTGTCTGGGAGCAGGTCCTGATGGGAACTGCAGTCTGTATAGTCTCCGTCGACTTTCGGAAGTGTGCGCTTCTGCCAAGAGAGCACACCACGCGAGTGGCCGAGATTTCACATTGCGCTGTGCATGAATAGGGAGCGATTCATGACATTAATCACTTAAGGGAAAAATGAGAAGGTAAATAAAAAATCATCAAAGTTATGTTTAAAAGTCTTACTATATGATTTTAAAGCAAATCTATATATTAGATGTATATCTATGCCTGTTTTTTTCCTTTTCATACCTGTCACCTAAATGACCAAAATCACATTATTATTTCCAGCAGACACGGACATACTGGAATACATTATAATCATAGAAGTGAATGTGTCACAGGCAATTTTTTTGGAACAACTCAGAACATCATTGGAGTCCATCCGTCCTTTCCAAATAGACAAGAATATAGCAATTGATAGCGTGAACATTACAACAGGTAAGCACTGTATTTTTATTTTAAACCTTTGGTTCTTAATTATAAATGTATCTAAGTCTAAGCTATTTGTCTGACACTATGGAAATTGCATCAGATGTGATAGACATGGAAGGACTACTAACCCCAGCTGGGTTTACAGTGTATGATATTTTGCCTGATTTTGCTGTTACAGACAAAAAAAAAAATCAGAACTTAGAATTATTCAGTTGTGACCATAATATGATGTACATTTCAACGGCTGATTTAGTGCCATTCAGACAAAACACGGAAAAAGTTCTGGCAGTTTCAGGAATTTTGGATTAAAGTCTCTCAGATGCAATTTTGTCTGCGACAGTCTTTCCTTTCTGTACAATGAGAAAAAGCTGGAAATCTGAAAAAGCATTATATTATATTATCTGGTTGGATTGATATCAGGGAGAATGTTATTTTGAGATATGTATTTTGTTAGCACAGAGTTTAAATCAGTTCCTTAGCCAAAATGGAATATAGTGAATTAATCATATAGCACATTTTCATCAACAGGCTGGAAGAACCTGTACTTTTAATGACACAATGTAAAGTCTGCAAAGATACTCTAACAACTAAAGGGTGAGACTTTTTTAGAGCAATAAAAAAAGCTGTCAGACCACAACTGATATAAAACTTGGGAAAATGAAGCTTGCATGAGAGCTGCGCTTCATGCTGGAAACAGAAAGTTAAATTTATGCTGCATATTTCAACGGCAGAGATTCACATTAGCCAGTGCAACCCTTGTGCTTTCACTCCATAAGACAAAAAAAAATGTAGTTCAACATGTTACCCAGAAACCGGATAATGCAAAATCTTTGCCCTGAATATTTTCAAGACACTGACTTCTTCCGTAAATGCTAAATAAATGTCTATTTACAGAAAGCTTCACCATATACACGATTACTATATATGTTTTCTTTTCACCTCACACCTGGTGGTCCTGCGATAGGCTGCTTATTATTATTATCTGTTTACAATAATAATAATTTAATAATAATAGTTTTATATTAGTTATAATATATAAATATAAAAATTATTATTACACTATTGAAAACTATTATAAATGATATATATATATATATATATATATATATATATATATATATTAGTTTATAATAGTTTTTAATAGTATAGTAATAGTTTTAGCAATAAATTATGTGGGGTGTGTTTCATACAAGTCTCTGTAAATGAGCTGTTGCTGTAATAACCACAACAACAAATCCACTGAACAAGTGGATTAGTCATTTATGTTTCACTCAGAATTATTGTCAAGTTATTAAGTTTTAGAAAATTAATCCACAGAGTCTAGTTTGAGAATTTGTCAGTCAGGGCTATGAAAAATAAAGGACATGGGTGACAGTCAAGCAGTTTTCCACTTACATTTAGTCATGTAACAGAAATTACAGATGTGAACATTACAACAGGTATGATTAGGCTGTGTATAAAAACTATGTCCCTATTAACCATATAGTGCAATGATTTTGGGGTCAACTAATCTTGAAGTTGTGTCTGAAGAGGGTGGAGAATATCCAGTGCACTCCTTCAAACGCAAAATGCATCATGATAGGTAGTATTCAAATAACATAGCCTGACATTATAGAGTGAAGAGGGAATTTTTGTGAAATACTCAGAGTGAAATAACTTGGGGGCTAATGTTTTTAAAGTCTGCTTCTCTGACACCTCCATAACACATCATGCATGGTTTCTAATAAAAATGTTTCACAGAATCTTTGAAATATTCTTAAAAGAAATCAATCTGCTTTCATTCCACAGTGTGCAGTTTGAATGGTTCTGAATATCAGTGCCAGTGTGAGGATCAGTATCTTTGGCCGTGTGAAAAGTGCACACAATATGGATCTTGTAATAACGTCACCGATTCCTCATGTGGCTGCATCAACGCTCTTCCAAACGATGGAAACTTCTGCCAACCAATCAGCGAGCTGATGTGTATGTATGATATGCAATATCAATGCTCTTTCAATACTTCATTAACGTATGATGGTCACTTTAAAATAGCAAATGTGTTGTACCCCCACATTGATATTACATATATTCAATACAAAAACAAAAACTGGGCCAATTAAGAAAACGAGCAGGTTAAAGTGTGTTAAAGAATCTGTATTTATTAGTCATATTTTAATCATAGCAATTATTTTTCTTCATAGATAACACTACATGTGCACCCACAGGCAAAACTACCCCAATAACTACCACAAGATGTACAGATTTTCACAGATGGTCCTGTACTTTTCAAATTTGCCTATAGTGGTATATTATATTTACATGGAATTTCTTTTCACTTTTCTTCCAGCTGAATATCTGTTTGAGATTGAGATTGACGCAGCAGATATAACAGTCCTGAATCTACTGAGGAACCTTTTGGAGACTCTCAGTTTCCCTTTAATGAATAGTAACATCAATATCACTGAAATTAACATCACTACAGGTAACCGACTTTTCAGTTTCTGCCAATTCTCATAGACAAAATCTGTCAGAGATCATTATAGACCTGTGCTGTATCATATAAATGAGTTAACATCAAAAGAAAGACATACAGAACATTTTGTAGCTTGGCCTCAGATGTAAAGGACATTTATTGCCATTATCTTAAAATATTCACTTAAAATGTTAATAGAATGAGGGAAGCTTAAGTACTTAGATTCCTTTCGCCCCCTAATTACTCTTCATGCATTATATGAGAAAGACAGAATTATATCTATATTTCTAAAAAGCTACTTTTTAAAATGACACCACTGTTTTAAC
>JAQQZU010023528.1:0-15200 GCA_030068025.1 Parauchenoglanis punctatus | reverse complement strand
AACACGGGAGTCAGGCACGGGAAATCAGGCACGGGAAATCAAGGCTTGGCAATAGCGTGACGTGGGTTAAACTAATGCTTCGCCAAATACAAAGCGCAAACGAGAGTCCTTATAAACACAGCTGATTGTCTCTCAATTGTCTCCGGCATCCACTTACTGGTCATGTGACCTGGCTGCGAGTGTGCACGCACGTGAACTGTAGTCCAATGTAGTTCGCACCATGATACGGAAGTGCGTGCTTCCGCGCTAAGCAGACGGAGACAATGAAAGCATTGCGCACACAACTGAGTCCATGATGCCTGCCGTGCTAGCGGAGAGGGGCAGAATCATGACACCGGGGCATTTTGCCCCTGGTAGGGTCACACAGGGCAAACTGGTCTTAGGTGAGGGATGAGACAAAGGGCATAAACCTCCTTTGATGAAGAAAATATTTGGACGGCGTTTTCCCTCGCCCGGACGCGGCTCACTGGGGCCTCCCTCTGGAGCCAGGCCTGGAGGTGGGGCTCGATGGCGAGCGCCTGGTGGCCGGACCTGCGCCCATGGGACTCGGCCGGGCATAGCCCGAAGAGATAACGTGGGTCCCCCTTCCCATGGGCTCACCACCTATGGGAGGGGCCAAGGAGGTAGGGTGCAGTTTGAGTTGGGTAGTGGCTGAAGGTGGGGACCATGGCGGTCCGATCCTCGGTTACAGAAGCTGGCTCTTGGGATATGGAATGTCACCATTCTGAAGGGGAAGGAGCCTGAGCTAGTGCACAAGGTTGAGAGGTTCCGGCTAGATATAGTCGGGCTCACCTCGATGTACAGCTTGGACTCTGGAACGAATATCCTTGAGAGGGGCTGGACTCTCTGGAGTTGCCCCCGGTGAGAGACGCTGAGTGGGGGTGGGCATACTTATTGCCCTCTCAGCCTGCACTCACTCACTCACTCACTCACTCACAGCCTGTTCATTGGGGTTTACCCCGGTGGACGAGAGGGTAGCTTCCCTCTGCCTTCGGTTGGGGGGACGGGTCCTAACTGTTGTTTGTGCGTATGCACCGAACAGCAGTTTGGATTACCCACCCTTTTTGGAGTGCCTGGAGGGGGTGCTAGAGGGCATACCTTCTGGGGACTCCCTCGTTCTGCTGGGAGACTTCAATGCTCACGTGGGCAATAACAGTGAGACCTGGAAGGGTGTGATTGGGAGGAATGGCCCCCCCCGATCTGAACCCAAGTGGTGTTTTGTTATTGGACTTCTGTGCTCATCACGGATTGTCCATAACAAAAACCATGTTTAAGCATAGGGGTGTTCACATGTGCCCTTGGCACCAGGACACCTTCGGCCTCAGTTCAATGATTGACTTTATGATTGTGTCATCAGACTTGAGGCGATATGTCTTGGACACTCGGGTGAAGAGGGGGCGGAGCTGTCAACTGATCACCTGGTGGTGAGTGGGCTTCGATGGTGGGGGAGGATGCTGGTTAGGCCTGGTAGGCCCAAACTTGTTGTGAGGGTCTGCTGGGAATGTCTGGCAGAGTCCCCTATCAGAAGTAGCTTTAACTCTCACCTCCGGCAGAACTTCGACCATGTCCCAAGGGAGGTGGGGGACATTGAGTCCGAATGGCCATGTTCTGTGCCTCTATTGTTGAGGCGGCTGACCGGAGCTGTGGCCATAAGGTGGTCGGTGCCTGTCGTGGTGGCAATCCTCAAAGCCGTTGGTGGACACCGGTGGTGATGGATGCCGTCAAGCTGAAGGAGTCCTACAGAACCTTCAGAGATCCTTTGGGACTCTTGAGGCAGCTAATAGGTAACAGCAGGCCAAGCGGAATGCGGCTTCGGTGGTTGCTGAGGCAAAAACTCAGGCATGGGAGGAGTTTGGGAAGGCCAATTTAGAGCGACTTTCGGACGGCTTCGATGAGATTCTGGTCCACCATCAGGTGTCTCAGGAGGGGGAAGCAGTGCAGTGTTAACACTGTATATGGTGGGGATGGTGCACTGCTGACCTCAACTCGGGACGTTGTGGGTTGGTGGGGGGAGTACTTCGAAGTCCTCCTCAATCCTATTAACGTGCCTTCCAATGAGGGAACAGAGCCTGGGGACACGGAGGTGGGCTCCTCTATCTCTGGGACCAAGGTCACGGAGGTGGTCAAAAAACTCCTCGGTGGCAGGGCCCTGGGGGTGGATGAGATATGCCCTGAGTTCCCAAAGTTCTGGATGTTGCAGGACTATCTTGGTTGATATGCCTCTGCAACATCGCATGGACATCAGGGACAGTGCCTCTGGATTGGCAGATCGGGGTGGTAGTCCCCCTTTTTAAGAAGGGGGACCGGTGGCTGTGTTCCAACTATAGAGGTATCACACTCCTCAGCCTCCCTGGAAAAGTCTATTCGGGGGTCTTGGAGAAGAGGGTCCATCAGATAGTTGAATCTCGGATTCAACGGTGGTTTTCATCCTGGTCGCGGAACAGTGGACCAGCTCTACACCCTTAGCAGGGTTCTGGAGGGTGGAGTCGAACCCGTTTCCAGTGAGAGTTGGACTCTGCCAGGGCTGCCCTTTGTCACTGATTCTGTTCATAACTTTCATGGACAGAATTTCTAGGCACAGCCAGGGCATTGAGGGGGTCCGGTTTGGTGGACTCAGGAATGGATCACTGCTTTTTGCAGATGATGTTGTCCTGTTTGCTTCATCAGGTCGTGATCTTCAGCTCTCTCTGGATCGGTTCACAGCCGAGTGTGAAGCGGCAGGGATGGGAATCAGCACCTGCAAATCTGAGACCATGGTCCTCTGCCAGAAAAGGGTGGAGTGCCCTCTCAGTGTTGGGGTGAGATCCTACCCCAAGTGGAGGAGAATAAGTATCTCGGGGTCTTGTTCACGAGTGTGGGAAGAAGGGAGCATGAGATCGACAAGTGGATTGGTGCGGCTTCCGCAGTGATGCTGGCTCTGAATCGGTCTGTCGTGGTGAAAAAGGACCTGAGCCGTAAGGCAAAGCTCTCAATTTACTAGTCGATCTATGTTCCTACCCTCACCTATGGTCATGAGCTATGGGTAGTGACCGGAAGAGCAAGATCGCGAATACAAGCGGCTGAAATGAGTTTCCTCCGCTGGGTGTCTGGGCTTTCCCTTAAAGATAGGGTGAGAAGCTCAGTCATCCGGGAGGGACTCAGAGCAGAGCCACTGCTCCTCCGCATCGAGAGGAGTCAGATGAGCTGGCTCAGGCATTTGATTAGGATGCCTTCTGGATGCCTCCCTGGTGAGGTGTTCCAAGCACGTCTAACCGGGAGGAGGCCCCGGGGAAGACCCAGGATACGTTGGAGGGACTATGTCTCTCATCTGGCCTCTGAACACCTCAGGATTCCCCCGGAAGAGCTAGAAGAAGTGGCCAGGGAGAGGAAAGTCTGGGTTTCTCTGTTTAAGCTGCTGCCCCCGCGACCTGATCTCGGATAAGCGGAAGAGGATGGATGGATGGATGGATGGGTTCTCTTTGTCCACTTTTAGGACTTGTGTGAAAATCTGATGATATTTTAGGTCATGTTTATGCAGAAATATAGAAAATTCTAAAGGGGTCACAAACTTTCAAGCACAACTGTATACTGTATTTTGTGTGCTGTATATGCAACAGAACATCATATGAGAATCAGCCACTGGAACATCGACACCAATAAGTACCTGATATGGTATGGATAGGTATGGAATAAGTACAGAAACTAGCTATACTATATGACCAAAAGTTAGTGGACACCTGATTACCACCCATATGTGGTTCTTTGACATCATTGTAGTTGACATTGTTTAAAGTAACAAATAAATTAAATGTTAAATAGGAAGTAAGACCTTCCACATTCTAAGATGAATAGGTAAATGTGCAATTAAATGAAAACTGTCTTGTTCCAAATTGAAAATGTACAGTGATATACATAATTTGTGTTTTTCCCCACAATACAGAGGATCTACAGCTGTTTGGTCCAAAAGCTCCACTTGATGCTGTAGCTGGTGAAGATCTGGTTCTGCCCTGTTTTATCAAACCCAGTACCAGCACTGTGGACATGACAGTGCAATGGCTCAGATTAGATTTGGACAAATTAGTGCATCTCTATGAGGGTCATGAAGACAGAATTGAAGATCAGGCTGAGTCCTACAGAGGAAGAACATCACTGTTTAAAGAGGAGCTACAGAAAGGCAACGCTTCACTCAAACTCTCAGCTCTCAGAGTCTCTGATGAAGGACAATATAGGTGTCTCATTGAGGACAAATCCTGGTCTGATGACATCACTGTGTACGTCAATGTTGAGGGTAAGATCCAATGTGCACTGAGGGTTTATACAGTGAAAGTTATACTACAATAAATTGTATTTTCTCTTACTATCATAACATTTTTGATATGTTATGATAACTCTCTCTCTCTCTCTCTCTCTCTCTCTGATACACACATACACACACAAATACAAAAAGCACAAATAAAGGTTTTTTGCCACTTGTTTTATGTGATGCACTTATTGGCAGATGTAAAACATCTAACTGCTTATCTTTTTCAATTTACATATGTTTGTTAACAGAGTTGGGAGGGCTACTTTAAAAATATATTCCAATACAGTTACTAATTAGCTGCTAAAAAATTTACTCAGTAACCTAATCTAATTACCACAAAATTAAAGTAATATAACTGATTACTTTCCATTACATTTGGATTACCTCAATACCAAATATGTGGATGATGATAGCATTTACTCTGCTGGAAGGCAGAACTTGCACTGTACTGTGATGTTGTTCCTCGTTCTGATTTAAACAAAATAATGGGGAAATTTCCACCCAGTGAACAATTTTTTTATTTTTATTTTTTTTATCAGAGGCCATGTTAATGAACTGTTGACTCTAAGATTAGCTCTGCTTTCTCTCAAGTGGTGATGTGAGACTCCTGAAGTGTTATGTGCATGTGATATATCGTTCTTATTTAGGGCTGTAACTACAGATTATTATTATTTTTTTTATAATTAATTTTTTATTTGATTATTTTTAGCTTGTTAATAATCTAATCTTGTTTAATAATCTTTCTTTGATCATTCAGTTGGTTTTATTTTTAAAAAATATTATACACCAAAGATATTTATTTGCAACATTTTTTGCAACAATCAGCACTACTACAGACCTTTTTATTAACTAGGCTTAATTAAAAACCAGTTCAATAATTACAACATTAGTGTCATTTATCAGCTAATCTGTAACAACATGAGAATACTATCAAGTGCTCATGTCGACCAAATGAATGGTGATACTCTTTCAGTATAAGCATTATACAGAGTCAGGCAAAAAATGTAGACACACTTCAGGAAAAGAAAATTTTGTATAAATATTTTAATACTAAATTTTATCAGGCATCACAAGATTAATACAAGTTACCTTTGGCCTCTACAATTACAAGAGGTGCTCAAAGTGATGGCCATTAGCTTTCAGACATTTATGTGTAGAAATGTTCCTGAAGTGTGTATACATTTTTTTTGGCTGACTGTATATATATGGTACTGAATAAACACTCAGACTAACTCAAGGTGACAGGATGTAGCCTACATTGTTTACTGCTGATCACTTTTTTTAACACTTTAACACCACACTTTTTGCAGCTGTGTCTGTATTTCAAGCCATGATTTGTTAAAATTTCAAACAGACAAATTCAAAATAATGATAAAATAATTATCAGATGCCTGTTCCGCTCACTGAAACTCTCTGATGCTCTCTGAAGTTCATTTTCTTTGCTCTGTGCATGTGCAAGGCGTATCATTTTCAGTGTGTGGAATCGACTCCAAAGATTTGCATTTGACACTTATTTTACAATGTCCGTGATTAGTGAATTGATTCTTTTTGGGATTGACTTGTGATGTGAAAACAGGGTGAGAAAAATAGGCTAATTTATGTTTTTACTTTTTTAAGCTAATTGATTCAGCAACTACTTACTGCTTAACAAAACCTAAGAAAACTGGTCAATTCAAGCAAGAACATGATGCTTTTCCTCACATTCCCACAAATGAATGATAATGTTACTCACATTAAAACACAAGTTGTCATGAGGCCACCAGGTCAGTGTACTATAAACTATTCATACCATAGAGAAAGTCCTACTAATGTTTCTACTCCTCCATTTCATTCAAATGTTTTTTCATGAAGTGACATAGAGCTTGCGATCAACTGATAATGACATTATTGGCAATTATATTTGTTATTAATTTGTATTGATTTTGCTGATTAGTCATTGCAGCCTTTATGCATTTCATAAACTTGTAATCCTGTACATAATCCCAGTTTTTACTAAAATATCAGTAATCTGATTACATCTTTTTACTGTAACTATAATGGAATACAGTTACCTTTTTTGTATCCTAATTACGTTATGCCGTTCCATGTATTCCATTACTCCCCAAGCCTGCTTGTTAATTTTCTTTCACCTTATTAATGTTGGTTTCAGCATTTACCTGTTTTACACCAGACACAGAAATCATACCATTTCCCCACTTCTTTTGTGTGCTTCAATAAACAACAAAGTAAGGAGCTGTAGATGCTATAAGTGTTTCTTTGATCTATGTATTTGTCTCCCAATGTGCCCAAATCATCACTCCAGCAACTTCCTGTTGTAAAGAAACACAATGTTTTAGCTTTGAGCCAAAATCTTTGCAGGATAGTCTCATAAAGGTCCATAATAATTAATTAAATAGTAACAAAATTAAAATATTTTTAATTAATTAGCTTATTATTATTTATGCTTTGTGAAACCCCATTAATAAAAAATGCATGCCTTGTAAGAGAGTATTTTTGCTGCATAATTTGAAATCAAACAGAAGTTCCACAAAAAGAAAACAAGATCCAAAAATTAACAGTAAATCACTTCACAAATATAAAATGTGATTCATGAAAATGAAATGCACAAATATATCTGTGATTCAAAATTAGATATTTGATTCACAAATATTTTTTGAAATGCACATCACTCGCCCTGTTTTGTTTACAGGTTACACCATGTGCATTTGCTCATCACATCACATGGAATTTGTGGCCTGTATTTTATTGCATTTTGACTACAGATTGCAACTTGATTGACTAGGAAACACCAAAGAAAAAAATTCACTCTCAATTCACACAAACAATTCCTACTTGTGAATTTGGGATGGTTTCCTTAACCTTATGTTCAGCAACTGATGTAAAGTTTAATTTCTTACCTTATTATTTTGGGTTAGGTTGTTCCCTGTGCTTCCCTATATCTACCTCCACAAAACAGTGTACTGTATAGCCAATGCTATAGATTTAATATGCAAATATGTCTGTATGCTGATTAAGCAACATAACTACTAGTACATCTAATTTTGTAGCAGAAACATATACAATGTTTAAATATAAATATGATAATTCTAACTTAATAATCATAAATATTTATTTATTAATTTATTAAGCAAAAAAACAAAATGTGCTAAGTTGTGCCCCGCTGTCCCCTATATCATTCCACACAGTCAGCTGGCTAGCTAGCTTGATGCTAACAAAAGATGAACATAGAGGCATCCGAAGTTTTTCTCACAATATAAAGCTTCAAATCACAGAAGTAAAGATTGCATAATTTTGATTTTTTTTACGATGTACCACATATGAGGTAAGTCAAATTGTGAATTTATTAAACATTTCTGATGTTGATTCATGCAGGTCAGTCAAATGGCTATATGTAAGGATGTACTTTGCAACAGAAGTTTAAAAGTGAAGCCAAAATGTCTCTGAGGCCCTCCAGTGGCTGGCTGCAGTACAATTTTAACTACACCACAAAAACTTTTTACATGGCTTGATTCATGTGTCACAAATAAAAGTCTGACCCATTCTGGCCTTGCTGAAGCACCCCCAGATCATCAACAATCTGCCACCAAATTTCACAATGGGTACAGGGCACTGTGGCTTGTAGCCTCTTCAGGTCTACATCTGACAATTAGACAACCAGGTGATGGGAAAAGCTGAAAATTGGACTCAAAAAGATGACTTCCTCTTTGGTCCAATCCTTATAGTCTTTATGAAACCTCAGCCTGGATCTTCTTTGTTTCTCATTGATGAAGGGCTTTTTTCTAGCTTTGCTTGACTTCAACCCTGGCCAGAGGAACTTGTTTCAAACCATCCTTGCTGTGCGCTTAACTCCAGTTGCCATTTGTCATTGTTTTTGGAGGTCACTTGGTGTCATCCTACGGATGTTGAGTGACATTCGAAGGAGTTGACGATCATCCCGGTCGTTTTTGCCCTCTGCCAGTCTTTAACTTTGTTGTCCCCAGTGTCTGCTGCTTAACTTTGTTTTTATGAACTGTTATCTTTGAAATTTTGAGTATAGAAGCAACTTAATGCTCACTGTAACCCTCTGCCATTAAAGCCAGAATTGAACCTTTCTTTTTTTCACTCAAAAAATTTATTTTTGTAACTCTTTTGGCATTATGAATAGATATTTTTGTATTCCAATTAAAATTAAGTTACTATTAAAACTGTTTTTGCCATCCAAACTGGTACAATTGCACAAGGATGGTGATGACCACAGCAGTAGTTTTTATACTTTTCCACACCAAATAAAATTTGGTTCAGGTGATCACTTAATCAGTACCTCATTGAGTAAAATTTGGTTTTACAAGGTTTGCTTGTGTTGGAATTCCAACACAGACACTGAATAAAATCGCTTCTATACACAGAGTTTTTCCAGTAAAATTTAATGAGACACTGAGAATAAGTAATTTATTTTGGGTAGTATCATCATTTTTACAAATGCAGTTCTGCCAGTGAGTGTGTGGAGGTTGATCATCTGACACTTAATCCAAGCAAGATTGAGCAAGACTGATCCATTTTCATATCGGAGTGTTCGTGTGTGATTGTATCCATTTCTGAATCGGGCGACGTGTCGTTGTCGGATGGCATGTCTGTGTCAGAGTCGAGAGTTGGTGTACTCTCATGCACCGGTGAGGGTGCAGGAACTGGTGCGGAAATGACAATCCCCATGTCAGCATTTTGTGATCTCTCCGGACAACTCTCAGATTTCACCATCTGTCACTGAAAACAGCCTTGGGTTAACCATGGAAAATTAACAAAATGTCTCTCACACTGCTGGTTTGACACACTCATGCTGTTTCTCCCATACAACATTAGCAGGATTTGTCCAAACAGGCCACTCAGGTGCTTGTTTAGTCCCTTTTTATTTTGAGTCTGGACTACTGCAACTCACTCCTGGCAGGTCTGAATCTGAGCACCCTTCAGCCTCTGCAACAGAACCAGAATGCAGCTGCACAACTTCCTTTTAAACATCCCATGTTCTCCCACACCACCCCATTCCTGTGCTCTTTCTACTGGCTCCCTGTAGCTGCCCACTTCAAACACCGGCAAAGTGAAAAATGGTCCAGCACGCACTGACAGTAAATCACTTATCACACCTGCAGTTCACCACCTTCCTCTGATCCTCTAGCACTGCTTGTTTGGACCCACCATTTCTCAGGGTACAAGGAAAGCATATATCAAACCTCTTCTGTGTATTTTAATCTAGGTGGTCACATGAAATTCCTCTAGATATCCAACCTGCTGAGTGACTGGCTGTCTTCAAACAATAACTAAAAACCAACTTCTTCATGGAGTACTTAAATTATCAGTTTGTTATTTAAAAAAAGAAAAAGTCCTTGTATTTTTTTAATACTGTACTACCCTCCCAAACAGGGTTGTTGGGCTCATAGTACTCTTAGTTCTGGAGCTAGTGTACCAGTATAAGGATGCATTACTGATTTGAAATTTAGTACTAAATTTTCTTTTTGCCTGATAAAGAGAATGCTAATATAACAGACTGAATGTGAAGTGGCCAAAAGAAGAAAAGAACTCGGATTGATGAGTCCAATTTGCTCTTGAGCTCAGTTCATTATTGAGCATT
This sequence comes from Parauchenoglanis punctatus, assembly GCA_030068025.1. Lineage (NCBI taxonomy): Eukaryota > Metazoa > Chordata > Actinopteri > Siluriformes > Auchenoglanididae > Parauchenoglanis > Parauchenoglanis punctatus. The sequence goes on along the minus strand of JAQQZU010023528.1, from coordinate 5,316 downwards.
ACTGAGTAATTACAAATCTGTTATAAAGTTTATTAATAATGTAAATAATGAACGTGCACAGCATATATAAAGTATGCTTAGTGGACCCTGACCCTAGCTCACTAGAGCAAGTTAAAAAAATAAATATATTGGAATTTACACTTCACATCTAGATGTGAACAGGGCTTTAATATTAAAGGAAGCCTTAGTTCGACATCGTGTAAATGTGTTAATATGTCTTTAGTTAAGTACTGCTAGCTTCTGCTATGTCACAAATTGTCCCACGGTATGATGCTTTATCTATCTATCTATCCATCTATCTATCTATCTATCTATCTATCTATCTATCTATCTATCTATCGATCGATCTATTTATCTACCTATCTTTTTCCTGATACTGGTTTTTATATTGCCTCGCTAAGTTAGCACCACTGCTCAACATTTTTACACAGTAACTTTTTTTGCATTTTTTCCTCTAAAACCAAATTACTCCAATACATGAGGGGCAGTTTATTTTGGGTACCAAAACGTTAAATGTAATAATATGAAAAGAACTGACTAATTAGGTAACTGAGAAGATGGATGAGTATGGGCCCTGATTATATACAGGACAGGGAAGGCTAATTTTATGAGTTAGTTGTTAGACTCCCATAAAACTTTCCACTGATTACTACACAAGTATTATTAATTACAAACACAGATGTTTATTCTGTCAGCTAGCTCTTTTGCAAAACCACCACTTACCTTGTGTTTTTATTTATAGCATCACACTTAATTGTGTAATTTTTGACCAGGTAAAGAGAGAAAAGGATACATCTTTAAACTGAAAATGGAAATAACCTATAATTGGTTGCTTACATTGCTTGCGTTTGTTTACTTGTTTGTTTATTTTTTCATTTTGGAGTTAAAGGCTTTCACTATTTCACTATATTAAAAGCAATAATTTCTGTATATTGTTTATAGCTCTGGGAAGCCATCCAGTGATCCTTATGGAGAGTTATGGTAAATCAGGAGGGATTAATCTAGTGTGTGAGTCCAGAGGCTGGAACCCTGAACCTGAGGTTCTGTGGCTGGACAGAGAAGGAGCCACTCTGCCTGCTGAAGATACACAGATACACAGAGACACTGAGGGCTTCAGTGTGAAACACCGCATCACTGTTTATGATTATAGCGACTCCAACAGATTTTACTGCAGACTTCAACAAATTGATCACAGGAAGGAAGCAGAGGTTATCATTAATAGTAAGTGTAAAGATAAAAAAAACCCTCCAACTTAGATGTTAGCATTCTATAGTAATCATTATATTAATAGAGAAAATAATTAATGATGAAACATGACCATGATGAACACATGCTATGTTTGTATCAGAGCATGTATATTATTTTTATTTTATCTATTGGTTATAGTATTATCTATTGGATATAATAGTCTGTTTTGTAGCAATCAATTAATTTTTCTATACTTTCTTAAAAAAATCTGTAATGTGATTTAATTTTAGGTAAAGTCTTTAATGCTTGGAAGTGGGTTGTCGGCATTTCAGCGTCAACATGTCTTATTGCTGTCGGATGGATAGCAACTGCAGTTATTTTACACAAGAAAGGTAATATTTAAATTGCTTTCCTTAATAATACAAAAAAACTTAAATCATAATGCAGTTTATATCATTGTTTTAGTCTACAGGTTAGCTGAGTAACTTCATCAGGTGTGTTGGAAGTAGGGAAAAACTAACATATGTTGTATAGTTGTTTCAAATGTCACAAATAGTCTTAAATTATAATATTGGAACAAAAAATGTAGGTTGGTCAAGACTGGGAACAGCAAAAAAAAAAAAATAGCAAGCCAAAAGTCCAGTGTGAATGCTAATTAGCATCACCCAAAAACTATCCAACCATTCAAACCCATCCAACCTCTCCTGGGTCACAGACTGCCTCTCAGACAGACCTCAGTTTGTGTGACTGGGGAGCTGCCTGTCTGAGTGGTTACTGAGCAGTACCAAAGAACCACAGAGAACTGTGCTTCAGGTGCATCAGGAATGGACAGGAAGGAATGGACAAATTTTTTGCATGGTGTGAAAAAAAAACCCATCAACTTCTCAATGAGGCCTAGACCATGGAGCTGGTGGTTGACTTCAGAAGGAAGCGGACCACAACCAGACTAATAAATATAAAGAGACAGGATGTTGAGCTGGCTGACACATACACAAATATGTTGGTGTCTACCTCAACAACAGGCTGGACCTAGAAGTTCAACACAGAGACTGTGTACCAACCTTTAATATTTGCTGCAAGATGCTGAGATCTTCCAGTCTGTTGCTGTGAGCACTGTCTTCTTTGCAGCAATATGCTGTGAAAGCAGAATTAGAGTAGGAGAAGCAACAAAGCTCAACAATCTGGCTCTGTACTGGGATGCCATCTGCACAGTTTTGTGGGAAGGAGGACAAACTTTGGACAAACAATGTTGGACAAACAGTGTCCAACCTGGACAGTGAATCGAATCCCCTCCTTGGTGTATTGGTCAAAAGTGGAGTACATCCAGTGACACACTCATTCAGCACTGCTGTAACAAGGAACAGTACAGGTGGTAAAGCAGCAATCACCCTGTAAAACAGTTCATCACTGTGGACATTATTATGCCACAGTATTATGCATTAGAGCCTGCTGCTTGAATAAGCTCATCAGATATCTGTTTGCATTTTTGCACATTGTAGCATTCTGTTTACTGCATTGCTGATAACTAATTATATAATTGCACTATACAAATTATTGTGAATGCTCTGCTGGTCATATCTACTTTACTTCATGTCTGTTGTTACTATTTTCATTGTCATGGCAAGATATGAAATTATAGCGTAATAAAAGTAAGCTTGTATGGTTTTATTCAAGACACTTCTTGAATGAAAAAACTAATCACAGTGTATTAAACAGCATCATACAAGCATCCAAGTACAGTCTCTAATATTTTTTTTCTTTTTTCAGAGGAACAGAGACACAAGGTGGCACATGGTAATTACACCCAAGTTTATAAAACTTTTAGGACTTTTGTTACCACCCCCAAATCTGTTTATAACTGAGTAGACTTTAGGAAGAGGAACAGATTATAATATTTATATTTCTCACAGCTTATAATTTTACTCACATTAATATTCCACCAAACAAAGGGCGGTTCAAAAAACCTCCCATGAAGAATAAAATATTTGGATGGTGTTTTCCCTCGCCCAGACGCGGGTCACCGGGGCCTCCCTCTGGAGCCAGGCCTGGAGGTGGGGCTTGATGGCGAGCGCCTGGTGGCCGGGCCTGCACCCATGGGGCTCGGCCGGTCATAGCTCGAAGAGGCAACGTGGGTCCCCCTTCCCATGGGCTCACCACCTTTTGGAGGGGCCAAGGGGGTCTTGGCCTTGGCGGTCCGATCCTCAGTTAGAGAAGCTGGCTCTTGGGAAGTGGAATGTCACCTCTCTGAAGGGGAAGGAGCCTGAGCTAGTGCACGAGGTTGAGAGGTTCTGTCTAGATATAGTCGGGCTCACCTCGATGCACAGCTTGGACTCTGGAACCAATCTCCTTGAGAGGGGCTGGACTCTCTACCACTCTGGAGTTTCCCCCAGTGAGAGGTGCTGAGCAGGTGTGGGCATACTTAATGCCCCCCAACTTGGAGCCTGTACATTGGGGTTTACCCCAGTGGATGAGAAGGTAGCCACCCTCCGGCTTCAGGTGGGGGGATGGGTCCTAACTCTTGTTTGTGCATATGTGCTGAACAGCAGTTTGGCGTACCCACCCTTTTTGCTAGAGGTCATACCTTCTGGTGACTCCCTCGTTCTGCTGGGAGACGTGGGCAATGACAGTGAGACCTGGAAGGGCTTGATTGGTAGGGATGGCCCCCCCGATCTGAACCCGAGTGGTGTTTTGCTATTGGACTTCTGTGCTTATCACGGATTGTCCATAACAAACAACATGTTCAAGCATAGGGGTGTTCATATTGCACTTGGCACCAGGACATCCACGGCCTCAGTTCGATGATCGACTTTGTGGTCGTGTCATCGGACTTGCGGCCTTATATCTTGGACACTCATGTGAAAAGAGGGGCGGAGCTGTCAACTGATCACCACCCGGTGGTGAGTAAGCTTTGATGGTGGGGGAGGATGCCGGTTAGGCCTGGTAGGTGCAAACGTGTTGTGAGGGTCTGCTGGGAATGTCTGGCAGAGTCCCCTGTCAGAAGTAGCTTCAACTCCCACCTCTGGCAGAACTTTGACCACATCTCGATGGAGGTGGGGGACATTGAGTCTGAATGGGCCATGTTCTGTGCCTCTATTTTTGAGGTGGCTGACCGGAGCTGTGGTCGTAAGGTGGTCGGTGCCTGTTGTGGCGGCAATCCTCGAACCCGTTGGTGGACACCTATGATGAGGGATGCCGTCAAGCTGAAGAAGGAGTCCTACAGGACCCTTATTTCCCGTGGGACTCTTGCGGCAGCAATAGGTACCTTACATACTTTCGGATGGCTTCGAGGAGATTCTGGTCCCCCATCAGGCATCTCAGGAGGGGGAAGGAGTGCAGTGTCAACACAGTATTTGGTGGGGATGGTGCGCTGCTGATCTCGACTTGGGACATTGTGGGTCGTGGGGGAGTACTTCGAAGACCTCATCAATCCCATTAACATGTCTTCCAATGAGGACGCAGAGCCTGTGGACTCAAAGGTGGGCTCCTTCATTTCTGGGACCGAGGTCACCAAGGTGATCAAAAAACTCCTTGGTGGCAGGGCCCCCGGGGGTGGATGAGATACGCCTTGAGTTCCTAAAGGCTCTGGATGTTGTAAGACTGTCTTGGTTGACATGCCTCTGCAACATCGCATGGACATCAGGGACAGTGCCTCTGGATTGGCAGATTGGCGTGGTAGTCCCCCTTTTTAAGAAGGGGGACCGGAGGGTGTGTTCCAACTGCAGATTAATCACACTCCTCAGGCTCCCTGAAAAAGTCTATTCAGGGGTCCTGGAGAGGAGGGTCCATCAGATAGTTGAATCTCGGATTCAGGAGGAAAAGTGTGGCTTTAGTCCTGGTTGCGGAACAGTGGACCAGCTCTACACCCTTAGCAGGGTCCTGGAGGGTGCACGGGAGTTTGCCAACCAGTCTACATGTGTTTTGTGGACCTGGAAAAGGTGTTCGACCATGTCCCTCGGGGGACCCTGTGGGGGGTACTCCGAGAGTAAGGGGTACCGGACCCCCTGATAAGGGCTGTCCGGTCCCTATACGACCTTTGACAGAGCTTGGTCCTCATTGCCGGCAGTAAGTCGAACCCGTTTCCAGTGAGAGTTGGACTCCGCCAGGGCTGCCCTTTGTCACCGATTCTGT
>JAQQZU010023515.1:0-15217 GCA_030068025.1 Parauchenoglanis punctatus | reverse complement strand
TGACTCTGTATTTGTTGCAGTGCTCGACTATACTTTTTATTTACATACCTAGACCATGTGGCCTCCACAGGAAATCTTTTGGCCTTTTTTCCCAACAGACCTATTGTCGGGAACCTAATTAACAGATAGGTCCTCGATCTTTAAAGCATCTTAAAACCAATGTTTACAGGTGTTAAAACACATTGTGTCTCTTCCATTTGCTACTCTGATCAGTATGCATTTCAAAGTCTCAGAGTTATGGAAACATATATATTACAGAATGTAAGAATGTTCTTTACCATCACACATCAAGAGGCATTTTACATCACACCTCCATAGATGCTTTGACCACCATACAATCTATGCCTGTAATTATGCATATGATCTTCATTTCTATTTTGTTGCATATTGTTTATTTGTGCTTTGTGTACTAAACCACTTATTACTTTACCCCTAATTACTCAGTAGTTCTTCAGTAAAAAAGTATATGTCTTTTATAATAATTAGAAACCATTTCTTATAGTTTTAATATACTGTACTACATTTGAACCAAAGTACTTAATATTGTCCCATAAGACTGACTTTGGGTTATTAAGCCCTATCAATGCTGTGAATGTTAACCACAGTCAGTAGTTAAATTATACTGTAACTGGTTTGAATTTAAACTATAATAACTATTTAGGTTTTAATATGTTAGACAACTCTGAATGCAACCTCTGACAAGCTAAATAAAAGGCTAATACTTACATATTTAAATGGAAACTTCTGATAAGTAAATAAGGACTAAGTTGCACATTGATAGAAACCTCCAAGCTAGCAGAATAATTGTTTAATGAATAGGCTATACAAAAGCCTCTATACTGTACAAAAGAAATGTCAATTTATATGAAGTTGTTGTAGATTAAATACAACTAGAACACTGAATTAATACATTTCTAGCAATAAGTAGAAGAATCAGATTCTTTGGAGTCTAAACTTTTTGGAATCAGATATTCATTGGAGTCAGATATTTTAATCTTTAAATTATAACATACTTTTAACCTTTGGCTGCCCCTACATTCCATTCTTGGCTATATGAGAGAAGTAGGCTAAGATAATAGCATTGTTGTATCCTAACCCTACAATACCTTCAGCATGTTCAGAGTGCTGCTTCTAGCACTCACAAGAAAAAAGAGGGATCACATTATACATTCAGTGGTGTGGCTAATAATTAACTTATGCGCAACCTACTTGCAATTACTGTGCATCACTGTCACTGCTTGCCATTGCGTGCCATTCCGTGGAAATTTTGACAATGTAAACACTTGTGTAAATTGTGCATAGTTTCTGCATGGCACACAGTGGCAAGCAGTGGCAAAATGTAGCACAATCATTTCAGTCAACAACTGATCTATACTCATGTCTTCTGGTTAACCAGTCTTTGACCCACACACTCCTTGGTTTCTTTTTTTTGCCTAGGATTCTCTCTTCTCTCTGTTTCCACCTCAAATTTCTGCTGATGGTCAATGATAATGCCCGCAGCTGAGTGACCACTGTAGCGTTCCAAGGCTGTCAAACCCCAAATTCTGGCATGATGACTTCACTTACATGTAACTATAGCTTGTCAATGAGTGATCATTTATGCCACTGAGTGCGCAAGCGTGCCCAGGTGTGACATCATCGCACCTTATGTGCAAATAGTGTGTGCCCAATTCGTAACTTAGGCTTGACAAATGGGATGTTATGGCACAATCTATGCTTAATTTGTTGTAATAACAACAGTGTTGAGCCCGCTTTATAGCATCTGTTGGGAAGCCACAATAGAGACCTGGGTGTGACCAAAATTTGTGCAAATGTCAGGGTTGCTACCTCCATAAAAAAAACAATCAGAGCAATCAGACCACAAGACCACAATCTACCAGCATCTTTTTCCCTCAGGCTGTGTTAGTCATCAACCAAATAAGTCTTTGAAATGTACACCTTATTGGCTGTTTCCAGCTGTTTAATAAAATTATTGGTCTATACTCATCTGATAGCATTTCTTTATGAAGAAGCTATAAACTCATGTAACTTGGTCTCTGTCGTGCCTTGTGTGTGATAATCAAAATCACATTCTGAACTGCTCCTGTCATGCCTGCACCCGCACCTGCACCTGCACCCATACCCACATCTACACCTACACTAACACTTGAGAGCTCTGAATACACTTCCCATGAGCAATATCACTCAGAAGACATGGCTGACTTTGAAGACCCTCAGACAAAGAAATGGACTACAAATCCCAAGAGCCTATGCCTATAGACAATGTAGGTGTCTACGTCCTCCCATGCTCTGAGTCACCTGACTTCTGTTTGGAAACAGGTGCATCCAATTACACACACACACACACACACACACACACACACACACACACACACACACAGACACACTAATATCATTAGTTTATCTATTTATTTATTCATTTATTTTTATTGCTTTATTGCACATTTATTATTTATGACATGGATTACTGAAGTTGTCATATAGGGCAATTTACTATATTTTTTTTATTATCTACTACTTACTGTTTCAGGGGTCAAATGCATTAAGAAGGCATGAAATTCCACTAATTACCTTTTGACAAGACACACCTGTTAATTAAAAACATTTCGAATGGCTACCTCATAAAGCTGATTTTTAACTACTAAGATATTACTACTACTAGCTACTTTGAAGAATTTAAAATATGAGATATATTTTGTTTTTCAACACTGTTTTGCATTTTATAATTCTATATATGTTCCATATGTTATTTCATAGTTTTGATATCTTCAGGTTTGTTTGACAATAAGGAACAATATTGTTTTCAAAATAAGGAAAAACCTATGAATGAGTACATGTGCAATCCATTTCCCCAATTACATTTAGAAACTCTGCGATGGCACAAAAATTGTTCATTTTTACTGTCTTTTCCACTGCTGGTTTTGAAAGTGTAATGTATTGAAGTATATTTGATATGAATGAAGGTAAGGTGTGTCATTTTTCAACTTGTAGTTGTTTTAGAAATGCTACTACTGTCCTCGAGTTTCTCTTTGAAATATACCCATAACTAAAAGTCTTACAATAGAGTATAGACCACCTAAAACTGCACTGGGGAAAACAAATCAGCTGATCATGCAGTCCTCACTCTCAGCATAGAATTTTCAGTGGTGCTACAAAACGTTTCTCCCTCCAGAAAGTTGCATAAACCCAATTGATCTTTGAATGTTCCTTTTATATGATTTCACTTCATACTCCATCTGTCATCTGTACCAAATCAGAAATTACTCCTTCAATTATGCTGATAATATAATGCTCATAATGTCTGATGATACTCATAATGTCTGAGTAATGTCATTATACTAATGTCATAATACATAATGTCAATATTATACTCATAATGTCTGAGTAATAACAATGACCAGAATGTTCTTAATAGCAGCATGTTTTCCAGCATGTTTGAAAGAGAAACATCCTGTGATATACTGGCTGTCCACTTTGTTCAGCAGTAAATTTGTCTCCATATTTTTTTCTTCAGCATGACAATATTTCTGTTGCTTCTTTGTATATTTTGCAGGGAGCTGATGTTATGAAGCAGGTTACCTGACAGCTTTCAAGTTCATGTTCAGGTGAAGACTGTCTGCCTTAAACAGCTAATATGCCAGCTAATTGCTAGAATTAGCTTTGGCTTCACTCCCAATGTATCCCTGGGGTACTTGGCAAAATGTCTTTTCTGACTCTGTTTCATGGGACAGTTTTGTCAGCAGCTGCTGTTATCCAAACTGGTTGAGTAGCAAGAATCAAGTCCAGATATTCTTCATCCTCCAGAGTGAAGTATGAAATATAAATCCTTTCCTGAAATGTAGCTGTTATTTGTTCTTAGTTCTTTGCTGTTTTTTGTTCCCAAACAGCTGGAAACAGTGGTGACATGGAAGGTGACCTCATTCTATATTTCTTCTACAACAGGTGAAATATGACAGTGTGACAGGATTCAAGATGCTGGTCAGATACATCTAGTAAGATACGGAGCTGGTAAGATACGGTGGGTACAACTCTGTGTGTACTACTCTTAGGTTTTGGAGTTTCCCAGTTTCCAATGACATATTTTTTGTTTTCAAACTGTTTGGTGTTAATTGCCAGTTTGCGTTTAACCTATACCCATTTTTTTTCTGTTTTTCATCAATAATTTTGTGCTATCATTTTATTTTTGTGGTACTTTTCACTTCTTCCATCTGTTGCATTTTCTCCTTTTTTTCAGAAAATGCAGGTTTTTTCCCCATCTAAAGGCAACAAAGGGAGGCCATCGATGTCAGATAATTCTATTGTGTTCATTATAGGTGTACATTTAGACTCTAGAGAGAGTTAGTAAGAGTGAAAGCAGTGTAGTGTCTGTAGGGGAAAGTCTGGATGCCTTAGGTAGAATTATCAATCCCCCAAATCCTGCATTAGAGCCCTCTCAGCAGGGTGAATGAGTGATGAATCAGTGGCATCGCAAAGCCAAAGCTTCTGCTACAATGGCTTAGGACTTAAATTACAACGAACAGTCTTGCAATCAAGTCTCCATTAGTGAGTCAATTGAAAACTTCAACAAAATAGATTTAATTTTAAACTATAGTGTGTTTTGTGCTGTACAACTGTACTTTTTGACAGTATAACACATAGCTATAGAAGTGAGTTATTTGTAATCACGCTCTCTGGAGTCACCCAAATAAGAATTTGTTCCCTTTTGAGGCTGGTTCCTCTCAAGGTTTCTTCTTCTTCATGTTGTCTCATGGAGTTTTTCCTTGCCACTGTCGCCAAAGGCTTGTTCATTAGCTATATATCTATTTATGGATAAATTTATAAATTCATAAGTTTATAACCATAATTTATATATTTCTGTGAAGCTGATTTGTGATGTCCATTGTTAAAAGTGGTATACAAATAAAAGTTAATTGAACTGAATTGAACTGAAATTTTGGGGTTGGCTGAGTTGGGGAAAAGGGTCAGAGAATCTGTTTTTTATTCTTGGGCCCAGGTATATAAGTCAAGGTGAAATTGAAATAGGTAACATCTAACAGGTTTCTTTTTTTGCCTATATCATAATTTCTCTCTGCGGGGCTTAATGAATAAACTTAATAAAAGGCACCGGAGTACAATTTAGTGGGTTAAGATTGATGACTATGTGAGTACTGCAGGCTTCTGATGCAACTTCCCTATGAACGGAATTGATAAAAGATACTGAAGATTGGGGCACTGTTCTATCTTTCCTTGAGAGTCTGGAATTACTCAGAAAGGCTGCATGCACGCATTTCAATGTTCTGGGTTTCCCCTTCAGAAGGGATGCCAGAGTGGCCAGGATGTTGCTGAATCATCAAATTGGCAAATCCTAGGAACCTTCACAACTCCTTGGTTGCTACTGCTGTGACCAGTTGCAGCTTCTACCTTGGACTGGTCCATTTTCACCATGCTGGTATATGATGTAACTTGAAAACTTGACAGATAGCTGGTAGAATTCAAAATTTACCAATTTAAAAATTTAACTTACTTTCCAAAAGCATTTTGAGAAACTGCCAAATTTGCTGAATATGTTCCATCACTGATAAAGAAAAGAGCAATATATCATCAATATGCACAACCGCATAGTTGGAGAGTGGGTATGCATGGCTTCTTGGTGTAAGTAGCGAGACAGGAGTTCAATGGCATAATCCCAGAAGTGGTAAGATGTTATCTAGGCAGCTTTGTCAGGATGGTAAGGGAGATTTTGACACCACTGGTCCAGAGGTTATACCTTTTTTCTAAAAGGTACTAATATCATTAAAAAAACATCTATGGTAAAAACAGCTCAAGTTTAGTATAATTATAAACTTATAAATTATAGCTTGTATAGATTTGCCTTATGTAACTTAGTATGATGAATTAAAATGTAAATTTATTTCAACAATTAATATTAATCAGAGTTCTCAAGGTGGGTTGGACTCTTGTCGAATTGCAGCGATCGTTGCCTGCCCACGGCTGAAAGAGCTAACAGTAACTTCACATTCAAGTGTATAAGGGTTGATTATTCATGTTCATTATTCAACTCTTGATTCATCAATCTAGTTATCCCTTTAAAGGCAGTTTGTTTGTTTTTTGCTTATTTATTCATTTTTTAAATATTACTTTAAGAAAGGAACTTTATTATCTTGAGGTGAACATGAGTTTCACCCTCCTCTCTCGAAGATATTTTATTGATTAATCTATTTTGATTATTTAATTTAATCTTTTTTTAGGAACTATATTATGAACTATTTCATGAACCATTATTCGCATAAAATTTCTACTAGCCTATTTAATCATATCTGGGGTGTTTTGGTCACTCATTTTGAATACTTATTAAGATAGTGCTGATTCACCTATATTTGTATGGTAATATAGTCCAATACCAGTATATTAGATCATAATTGGATAATTGCACAAATGTTTTTTTTATTAAATGTGTTACACTGGACACATTTAACAGTTTTTAACTTATTGAAACCACTAACATTATCAGTTTGAATTGGATACATCTCTCTCACTAACACACACACACACACACACACACACAAACACACACACACACAGGACAATCCATTGGCATTTTACATCATATTTACACAAATATGATTACATGAAATGTTTAAGGGCATACTCACACTGCAAACTGCTCCCGGGAGCATTTGACCCCTAAAGACTGGCTCGATTGACCAGTGTGATCACTCTGTACCGGATCGGTTGAACTCATGCACAGTGTGATTGCTAACTGCACCCAGGCTCCGAATTCAAATGCTATCACGTGCACTTTTCAAACCATTGGAGAATATTAGAGTTAATAACAGGTATGGCTCTCACTTTATGTATGAACATGGATTGTAATTGGGGGGTAAAGCTGCAAATTCTTCCTGCCGTGTCAGCTGCTTCAATAAAAATCTTTTTTTTATATATAATTTGACCTGATAAAACATCATCTTCGTCACAGTTGAAGTATGTAACAAAGATGAGCAACAAAGTTTCTGTTGATAAGATGAACCTGAGTAGCAAGGAAAGGTATGATCAGAAAGTTCACTATCATAGGGATGGACCCAGAAGATTTTTGATGGGGAGCCAGGCTGGGGCACAGACTCAGAAAAGGGTGGGACATTTAAAAAACATGTAAAATCTAAATAGCCAACATTACTTTCCTAGATTCTAGGTAGTAATAATCTGTACATTGTTAATAGCCAAACTGTTCATTTTAAACACTCTAATATCCATACATTTGTTAATTTCTCTTTTTGTGTTCATGTTAATATAGCATAAAGTTTTTACAGGTTTCAAAATCAGGTTTGAATCAATGACCAATTAAATTTTTATATTAAAGGGCAGGCAGCTTTTTTTTTATTGTGTATTGATATATTCAGTACAGTCAAACCTCTTATGCTATACATTAATTTCAACCTCTCCCTACTCTCTATACTGCATGCACAGATACACATACCATGATTTGCAGAAAACTCAGTGAATAGTGTTGACTGTTGCTCATTTTTCTCATCCCTGACATGCCTCTCTGATTTCTTCTTCTGTATCTACTTTTTTCTTTACAAGGAAGAAATTGTCAGTATTATGAGAGCTTTTCATTTATCCTAATGCTGTTCTTTCTCTACATTTCTTCTGTCTGCCCCTGAAGAAATAATAATGCATATTTTTCAGTTACTTTTCTATCATCATCTTTCCTAAAGCTGAAACTTGGCTATGAATTTTGACATAGATATTATATTTGGTTGTTTTTTATATTATACTTTTATATATTTACAATATACACCCTATATACAATATAACAGTTTGGCCAGGGTTTTTGATATACAGTACATGTAATGGACCTGGAAATATTTACTTTTTGAAAATCACACATCTTTTGCTTTACTAACATGCTGGCATGGCATGGTTTGTTTGCCGTTGGTTAATTGAGGGAAATATAATTCTTCCTTTGGAATATACACTGCTAAAAAAAATTAGGGAACACTTAATCATCACAGTCTAACACCAAGTCAGTTAAACTTCAGGTATATCAATTAGTCCAGTTAGGAAGCGTAAATTATTGTGAATCAACTTCACCTGTTTTGGTGCAAATTAAATTGATAACTGGTGCATTGAAGAGGCAACAACCACAACAGTGTCGCTTTCACTACTGGTAGCATGAGGTGGTACCTGCAGGCCATTCAGGTTGCACAGATATTGCTCCAGAATGGCACATCCATATGTGAAAGAGCGAAAGAGTCTGGAGCTGTTGTGAATGCTATACAGCCTGCAACATCATCCAGCATGACCAGTTTGGTGGTGGGTCAGTGATGGCATATTCTTGAAGGGTCACACAGACCTCCACATGCTAGCCAACAGTACCCTGACTGCTGTTAGGTACCAGGATGAAATCTTCAGACCCATTGTTAGTCCTTATGCTGGTGCAGTGGGTCCTGGGTTTCTCCTGGTGCAGGACAATGCATCATGTAGCCAGAGTTTATAGCCAGTTCCTGGATGATGAAGGCATTGATGCCACTGACTGGTCCTCACATTCCCCAGACCTGAATCCAATTGAGAACCTCTTGGACATTATGTATTAGGACATCCAATGCTGCCAAGTAGTGACACAGACAATCTAGGGGCTCACTGTTGCCCTGATGCAGGTCTGGGAGGAGATCCCCTAGGACACTATCTGTCGTCTCATCAGGAGCATGCCCAGACATTGTTGGGAATGCATTTAGGCATGTGGTGGCCGTACACACTACTGAGTCACATTAGAGCTGCCACGATGAAATTCATGCATGTGGGATCAGCCTGTGATTTAAATTTTTTACTTTGATTTTTGGTGTGATTTTGAATCCAGCCCTCAGTGGGTTTGTTATTTTGGTTTCCATTGATATTGATTACATCATTTTGTTCACAACAAATTACACAATGTATATACTGTAAGATATACTGTAAGATACTGTAAAGATTTTAAACTGGTATGTTTCATTTATTAAGTTCTGATGTGTGATTTAAGAGTTGCCTTAATTTCTTTGACCTGTGTAGTTCCCTCACCTAGCCAGCCTGGCTTGCTGCCACTAACATGCCACCTTTCAATTTAACTGCTAGTATTAGCTGCCCCATGACTGCCTCCAGACAGTTACAGTGGGGCTACCATTCTCTTAATCTTAACTTAGCATTCCATGACTTTCCTCATTAAAAGCTACACACACTAACTACACACTGGCTACAAATGCTAGTGTGCTTCATATTTTCTTCAATTGCAACACAGCACTAGTACAGTTGTTGCCTCCTAGTGCGGAGTATTACATCAGGTCCTCCACAACCACAATAAAAAGAGGGATGAATGCATAAAATTAAATATAATTAAACTGTAAATACAAATAAAATGTAAGTTTTACTAACAAGAAAACAATTCTACCTGTAGGCAGTCAATACTGACAAGCACATACCAACTCTGATGGGTGGGGACTTGGGCTGGTCTCTTAGATTCTAGGGGCCATGCCATCAATCACTGAGAACCTAGGATCCTGTTGTGTTTCTGTCACGTCCGGAAGGGACGAAGTAGTTGAGACCACAAGTGCAGTGGCGTGCACGACGAGAGTATCAGTGTCTTACCGGGGAGCAGTTGGGATCTGAAGCGGTGAGTACTGTCCGGGCAGGTGTAGCGCGAGGCCGGTGCAGTCAGGGAAAAACCAGCGCCGAGTGTCCGACGCTTGCCCAGCACGGAAGAAGTCGGAGCGCCGGTAGGGAAGAGACGCAGAGAGTACCGCGGAGGAAAAGCACGGAACAAAAATGCGCACAACTCAGACGAAGAACAAAACCGGGCGTTTGGAAGAAATGCCAAAACGAAACCGAAACAGGGAAGCATTAACCAGGAAGGTAGCGGGAGAAATACACTCGTGGAGAAAGTGTAGGGCTTGCAGCATGAAACTGACTAGAGTCCATGAACGAGCGAGGAGTAGTCCCGGACTTCCGTGTTTATATTCTCTGGCCCAGAAGTGGAGCCATGATCCCAGAAGTTGAAGTCGGCGCATTCGGTGTCATTGCCGTGGCGACGTGAGGAGCGTTCGGACAAGTAGCACAGGTATGGCGAGCGGAAAGTGCGACAGGATCCCCCCTCGAAGGGCCGGCTCCCGACGGCCCAGCCAAATCAGGCCTGGAATTATAGAACTCCTGAATGAGATCAGGGTCGAGAATGTCCCGGCGAGGAACCCAGGACTGGTACTCGGGGCCATAGCCCTCCCAATCCACCAGGAACTCAAGGCCCCTGCCACGGCAGTGGACTTCCATCAGTTTACTGACCGTGTAGGCCGGTTCCCCGTCAATGTCCCGAGGTTCGGCGGCGGGTGTGGTCAACGGGGATGAGAAAGCCTTGCGGAGGTGAGAGATGTGGAATACTGGACTGGTGCGAAGGGTGCGTGGCACGGCCAGTTAGTAGGAGACGGGGTTGATGCGGCGGACCACCTTAAATGGACCCACGAAGCGAGACCCCAGTTTCGGACTGTCAGACGTACCCAGGAGGCCCTTGACGGATACCTACACCCTGTCGCCGGGGTGATAAACCAGGGCTGGGCGGCGGCCGCAATCGGCCCGGTGCTTAATAGCCTCTCTGGAAGCTTTGAGGTTCTGCCGGACCCAATCCCAAGTCCAATGGAGCTGATTCACGGCCTCGTTGACAGAGAGGGGAGACAGGGAGTGGTGGCCCTATCGCCGGGGAACCAGGAAGGGGCGATCCCAGTGACCGCTTCGAAGGGCGACATACCTGTGGTGGAGGTGTAAAGTTGATTATAGGCGAGTTCTGCCATCAGGAGGTGTTTCGACCATGTGGAAGGGTGAGAAGAACAGTAGCTTCAGAGGTATTTGAGGAGTTCCTGGTTGACCCATTCAGTCTGACAGTTGGATTGGGGGTGGTAACAGGAGGTGAGGCTAACCTCCACTCCAAGCTGTTTCCAGAAAAGGCGCCAGAACCAGGCGATGAACTGGGGACCCTGGTCGGTGAGTAAATCCACGGGAGGAATGTGATGTCCCACCACCTCCCTGATTATAGTGTTGGCCGTTTGCTGGGCCGTGGGATACGCTGGAAGGGCGACAAAGCAGGCGGACTTAGTGAATCAATCGACCGCCACTAGGATAACGGTGTTCCCCTGGGAGCGTGGAAGACCCGAGATAAAGTCCAGGGAGATGTGGGACCAGGGACGCCGAGGAACAGGAAGGGGCTGGAGAAGACCCTGAGGACGCCTATTCTCGGGCTTGTTGCGGGCACAGGTGGAGCAGGCTTGAATGTAGCCACTTACGTCGTCCTTGAGGGAAGGCCACCAAAAGCGTCGTCGTATGAGTTCCAACGTGCGTAAACGGCCCGGGTGACCAGCCAGGCTGTCCTCATGGCCCCATCAGAGGACACAGGAATGGAGATTGGTGGGCACAAAGGTGGCGTTGGGCGGTGTGTTGTCAGGAGGAGGTTCGGTTTCATGCGCTTGGCAAATGGTCTCCAGGAGCGTCCATTGAACCTGACCCATGATGCACCTCTTATCCAAGATGGTGGCGGGAGGATCCGGGGTGTCGTCCGGCGCGTAGAGACTCGAAAGCGCATCAGATTTGAGGTTCTTGGATCGCAGCCGGTAGGAGATGTGGAACCGGAACCTGGTAAAGAATACGGCCCATCTGACCTGTCGGGGGTTGAGCCGTCGTGCCTCGCGGAGGTACTCCAGGTTTTTGTGATCGGTCCAGATGAGAAAGGAATGGTGACGCCACTCCTCCAAGACGAGTTTAACGGCCAATAGTTCCCGGTCCCCTACGTCGTACCTCTGCTCCGTGGGGCTGAGCTTACGGGAGAAGAAAGCACAGGGGTGGAGTCTGTTATCCGCGAGAGAGATTTGGGATAGGATGGCCCCCACTCCATTGCATGAGGCATCCACCTCCACAACAAAGGGTCTAGTGGGGTCCGGATGAGTGAGGCTGGGCACCGAGACGAATCGAGCCTTGAGGTTGTCGAAAGCAGCCCGAGCATCCTTGGTCCAGTGGAGAGATCCAGGCTTGCCCCGCAACAAGGAGGTGAGTGCGTGGGCCACCGAGCTGTAGTTCCTCACGAAGTGTCATTAACCAGGGCTTGAAAGGCCGCGGAGCTGTTGCAAAGGCCAAAGTGCATAACTAGATACTCGCAGTGACCGTTAGGGGTGATGAATCCTGTTTTCCATTCGTCGCCCTCCCGAATACGGACCAAGTGGTAAGCATTACAAAGATCGAGCTTAGTGAAAATGGATGCCCCAGTGAGATGTTCAAAGGCCGAGTTCATCAAAGGAAGTGGATATTTGTTCTTAATAGTGATCTGGTTTAACTTGCGGTAGTCGATGCACGGCTGGAGCGATCTGTCCTTCTTGCCCACGAAAAAGAACGGGGCAGCCGCCGGGGAAGTGGAGGGTCGGATTATACCGTAAGTGAGAGCTTCGGAGATATATTCTTCCATGGCCTGGGTTTCTGGCTTGGACAGAGAGTAAAGGCGCCCCTTGGGGGGAACACTGCCTGGCAAGAGATCAATGGCTAAATCGTAATCCCTATGCGGAGGCAGGGTGGAGGCATGACTCTTGCTGAACACACGGGCAAGGTCATGGTATTCAGGGGGCATGGATGTTGCTTTCAGGGGATCTTCTCCAACGTGGGTGGAGGCTGTGAGGGTCAAGCGGTGATTGGGGATGGGGCTAGGTAGGTCCTGGGGATCCTCTTGAAGGTGTTCCGAGCAGGACTGGCCCCAATGTATTAACCTGCCCTTGGCCCAATCGAATTGTGGCTGGTGGTTGACCAGCCAGGGATAACCTAGCACAATGGGTTCATTAGGTATGTCCATAATAAAAAAGAAGCAAAGTTCATGATGAAGGCCCAGCGACCGGAGATGCAAAGGTCCTGTGAGCTCATCCAGGCGTCCCTTCCCAAGAGGTCGTCCATCTAAGGCCGCGACCGGCCGAGGTGTGTGGCAGGAATGATGGGGTATCCGGAAGCGTTGGACCAGGGACCGGTCGATGAGATTAACCATGGGGCCCAGAGTCCACGAGGCCTTGGAGTGGATAGGTAGGTCCGGATTGGAGGCTCAGGTGAGGGAAATGGGGATCTCCCAACGGTCTGTGGGGCCTTGGGGTTGAGCGATGCCTATCAGTGCTGCCCCGTGGCCTGATAGGCGTTGGGGTTTCCTGCCCTCAGCTGTCTGGGTCTAATGGGGCACGAGGTAATGAGGAGACCTGGTTGTCCACAGTAGAGGCATAACCCCTCCTGGAAGCGTCGTGTCCGTTCCTCTAGAACGGACTGGTAGCCCACTCCAGGGCGTGACCGCCGAGTCGAGTGATAACGTAGGCGACCTTGGCTTCCTCGTTGGGGAATTGTGGGGCTTGGAGGCACAGGATCAGCGTGCACTGCGTGATGAACCCCTGCACGGCCCAGGGGTCGCCCGTGAAAACAGGTGGAGGGGCGAGCGCGGTCACACAAGGTTGGGGTGCAGAGGCTACGGCCCGGTTGTGTAGGAGCGGGGGTGCTGCAACTGCTGTAGGTGGGGAAGTCTGAAGTGTCTGAACAACTCCGGCTAACTGAGAATATTGCTCTCCTAATCCCTAGATCATGGCTTGTTGCTGTTGAACAGTGTTCATGAGGTGGCTCATCAGCGTCCGGAGCTCCTGCATGGCTGCTGTAGTCTCTGGTGGCTCGTTCATGCTGTCACGTCTGGAAGGGACGAAGTAGTTGAGACCACAAGTGCAGTGGCGTGCACGACGAGAGTATCAATGTCTTACCGGGGAGCGGTTGGGATCTGAAGCGGTGAGTACCGTCCGGGCAGGTGTAGCGCGAGGCCAGTGCAGTCCGGGAAAAACCAGCGCCGAGTGTCCGATGTGTGCCCAGCACGGAAGAAGTCCGAGCGCCAGTAGGGAAGAGACGCAGAGAGTACCGCGGAGGAAAAGCACGGAACGAAAATGCACACAACTCAGACGAGAAACAAATCCGGGCGTTTGGAAGAAACACCAAAATGAAACCGAAACAGGGAAGCATTAACCAGGAAGGTAGCGGGAGAAAAACACTTGTGGAGAAAGTGTAGGGCTTGCAGCATGAAACTGATTAGAGTCCATGAACGAGCGAGGAGTAGTCCCGGACTTCCGTGTTTATATTCTCTGGCCCGGAAGTGGAGCCATGATCCCGGACGTTGAAGTCGGCGCGTTCGGTGTCGTTGCCGTGGCACCGTGAGGAGTGTTCGCACGAGTAGCGCGGGTATGGCGAGCGGAAAGTGCGACAGTTTCACACTGTAGTGTAGCCATGCTAGCATTAAAGGAAGCCTCAAATGTAGGTAGTGCTTACTTTATTATGCAGGTAGAACCGGTGAAAAGGGGGTTAAAAGGGGATCTGTTTGGGAATACAACAAATGGGAACAAATGGGAATTGCATTACAAATGCTTCTTATATACAAATAACTAACAAAAGCTTATTTCTTATATACAATTCCTATTCCACGTTACGTAGTTTCTTCAGGCAATCGATTTGCATGTTTTCTTTTTAAAATAAGGTCAAGTAATAGAATTCACAGTGTATTTACCACAGGCAGAGGAAGAGTGAGAAGTCATCACTAACTGCTAAGCTAAAGTAACTGGCAAATCTTAATATTGTGTAAACAACTGTGTGATTTGGTGGTATTGGGTGTACTATTGCCATTATAGCTTAAAAATGAAGGAGCTAGTAGAGGGGGGTATTTCTTAATATTCCAAGAAAAAAACTTCTAGATTTTCCAAAATTAAAGTCATACATTTATGGGAAAAATGCTTGGATATTTTCTGAGGTTATGAGCTCATATATTTGTGAGAAAAAAACTCACAACTCACTTTTCAAGGTTGGATCAATGTCATGACAATTCAGATGCCATGGCTGAACCAAGAGTGATAGGAAATGCAATCAGGAAGGATGTGGTTGTCACACGTCCTGGATGCAATGGGAGATAAATGTACAGTTGTGCTTGAAAGTTTGTGAACCCTTTCGAATTTTCTATATTTCTGCATAAATATGACCTTGTCACGCTTCCTGCCATCACCACGACTACACGAGCTACAGCTCTGTCCGTTACCACAGCTACGACGGACGCACCAGCAACCACTTCCAGTGTTTAGGCTTCGCTCCCGGGTCACGGGATATAAATACCGGACTTTCCGGTATAAACACGGAAGCCCGGAGACGCTAGTCGCTGATTCATGGTTTCGCTCGCGTTCATGACACT
>JAQQZU010023382.1:0-15231 GCA_030068025.1 Parauchenoglanis punctatus | reverse complement strand
GCAAAGCCAGATGAGAGACACAAGCTTAATAAAATTGAGGAATGTGCAAAGGACATTAGACAATGGATGCTTAATAACTTCCTTCTACTTAATTCTAATAAGACAGAAGTACTAGTACTAGGACCACATGTAGCTAGAAGTAAGTTTTTCAACTACTTAGTAACTCTGGATGGCCTTTCTGTTTCACCATGTTCCAAAGTAAAAGACCTTGGTGTGATTATTGGCTCCAATCTGTCATTTGAAGCTCATGTAGATAATATAATTAGGACAGCCTTCTTTCATCTCAGAAATATTACTAAGATAAGAAATGTCTGTGTTACCTTCTGGCTCTCCCTTTTAGTTATGCTGTCATAGCTAGCCTTGCTGGAGTTGCTGCTTGCACTCAGCACACAATATACTCTGTTCCTCACCGTTAGGTGATAATGAGCATCCCTAACAATCTGCTTTTCCACTTTTCCCTTCTCTCTCCCTCCCTCTCTCTCTCTGTCTGTCAAGCTGCACATGATACTCCTGAGGCTCCAGTGATCCTGACCCCTTCTTCTTTCCGGACCTGCCTGATCCATCCTGGTGTTCAGCTCCTGGTTGGAGTCATCACTTGGAAACCACTTACTCCTGTTGATGATGGCACCATATGAACTGGCTCAACATACACATAGAACTGTGAAGACGGTGTTGGACTGCTGTTGACATGAGAGGTTCTGCAACAATGGCAGAGGACTCAGATGACCATGAACAGTCTTGCACTCAAAACTTGACCCTATTACTAAAGTGTGTTAGTTGTAATTTCACTATACAGTGTGACCCAAAATGAGCATAGGTTCCCTTTTGAATCTGGTTCCTCTCAAGGTTTCTATCTTTTGTAATCTCAGGGAGTTTTTCCTTGCTGCCGAGGAAGCAAGAAAGACCACCCCTTCTCACAGTGACCAGGTGCTGCGTCTGACCACTGCTGATGTGAGGAACACTCTTCTCAGAGTTACCCCACGGAAGGCTACTGGACCAGACAACATCCCTGGAAGAGTGTTCAGAAGATGTGCAGACCAACTGGTAGATGTTCTCACGTATATCTTCAACATCTCCCTGAGCACTGCTGTCGTCCCTAAGAGCTTCAAAGACAGCACCATCATTCCTGTGCCAAAGAAGTCTTCGGAGTCCAGCCTTAATGACTATTGTTCCGTTGCACTCACACCCATCACGATGAAGTGCTTCAAGAGGCTCGTCATGATGCACATCATGACCCTGCTGCCTCCCTCACTGGACCCCCTGCAGTTCGCCTATCACCCCAACCGATCTACGGACGACGCTATTGCCACCACCCTACATCTGGCCCTGACACACTTGGACAACAAGGACACATATGTATGAATGCTGTTCATAGACTTCAGTTCAGCATTCACCACAATCATTCCTCAGTACCTGATTGGGAAGCTGAGCCTGCTGGGCCTGAACATCTCTCTCTGCAACTGGATCCTGGACTTCCTGACTGAGAGACTTCAGTCAGTCCGGATTGGGAACAGTATCTCCAGCACCACCACACTGAGCACTGGGGCCCCCTTGGGTTGTGTGCTCAGTCCACTACTGTTCACTCTGCTGACTCACGACTGTGCAGCAATGTACAGCTCGAACCACATCATCAAGTTTGCCGATGACATGACCGTGGTGGGTCTCTTCAGCAAGAACGACGAGTCAGCATACAGAGAGGAGGTGCAGCAGCTAACGGAATGGTGCAAAGTCGACAACCTGTCTCTGAACATGGACAAAACCAAAGAGATGATTGTTGACTTCAGAAGAGCACGGAGCGACCTCTCTCCACTGAACATCGGCGGATCCTCTGTAGAGATCATCAAGAGCACCAAATTCCTTGGTGTTCATCTAGCGGAGAACCTCTCCTGGTCCCTCAACACCAACTCCATAGCTAAGAAAGCCCAGCAGTGTCTCTGCTTCCTGCGAAGGCTGAGGAAAGCCCTTCTCCCAGCACCCATCCTCACCACCTTCTACAGAGGGACTATTGAAAGCATTCTGAGCAGCTTCTTCACAAGTCTGGTATGGAAACTGCACTGTATAGGACCGGATAGAGAGAACAGTTGAGAAGATCATCAGAGTCTCTCTTCCCTCTGTCACAGACATTCACACACACTGCATCCACAAAGCTACCAGCATTGTGGAAGATCACACAAACTCTTCACCCTCCCGCCATCTGGTAAGAGGTACCAAAGCATTCGGGCCCTCACAAGCCATCACAAGCCATCAGACTCCTGAACACTCAGGGACTGGACTGACACACACACACACACACACACACACACACACACACACACACACAAATGTATACTCATCTAGCATTTTTGCCCATTAGATTTGGATTAGCGCAGTACTGTTTTGCCTTGTGATGTCTGCACTGTTTGGAGTGTTGCACATTTGCACACTTGCACTTCATGTTGTCTTATATTGTCTTCTGTTGCTCACATGCACTTTTGTACTTCTGTGTTATCTTATATGTAGCACCTTGGTCCTGGAGAAACATTGTCTCGTTTCACTGTGTACTGTATCACATGTATATGGTTGAAATGACAATAAAGTCACTTGAGACTTGAGACTTGGGGTGTGTTAGGTTCAATCCTTAGCTAGAGAGCCCAGGCTTGCATTATCAGCCTAATATGTCGTTGTCTGTTCATGTATTTGGAGAAAAGCACTTGAAGAGAAGTGAAGCCAGACATGGATTTGGTATCAGGATTCGGTATCCTCTAATTTATTAACAAATGTAAGTGATTATATATATAAGGAATTGGACTCTGGTTTTGGAGTGACAATGGTTGATGGAAGACAACAACCCTAAGCACAGAGTTCATTCTATTAAAGAATGGTTAAAAAAATTAAAGATACTGTTTTGGAAAGGACAAATATATGTCTTGGCCTTAATCCAATAGGAATGTTGTGGAACGACCAAAAGTGAGCAGTTCATGTGAGGAAACACACCAACATTCCAGGGATCAAGCTGTTCTGTTCAGAGGAATGGGCTAAAATTCCTCTAAACTGATGTGCAAGACTGATCAACAGTCATTAAAATCACTTAGTTGCAGTTATTGCTGCAAAATGGGTTAACTGATACTGAAAGCACAGGTTCACATACTTCTGCCAATCACAGATATGTAATAATGGATAATATTCACCAATAAAAAAGTGACCAAGAATAATATTTTTCTCATTTCTTTAATTGGGTTCTCTTTATCTAATTTTAGAACTTGTGTGAAAATCTGTTGATGTCTTAGTCATGAAGTCATGAAGTCAAGTCATGAAGAAATTTCTATATTTCTATATAATTTCTATATTTCTGTACAAATATAGAATTTTAATATAGAAACGGGTTCACAAACGTTCAAGCAACACTATAGGTGTGCACATATAGTATGGATCTGTAAGATTTATAAATGAATAGATTCACTAGATGACACATCAGATCCAAAACATACCAGTCTGACTAGCTTCCAAGTTGAAAAAAATGTTTAGTAATTTCAGGCACACCAAGAGGCTCTGTCTTCTCTTAAAACTTTGCCCAACCACCATGATTATTGTCAAGGCCTGCATCTCAAATCGAAAAAAACCCTCTGATCTTAAAGTATTTACTAATCTAGGAAACCCAGAAGACTAGTACACAAAGCAGACCTTTTGGTAGGGTATAAGGCTACATGAAAGGTTATTAAAATTCAAACACTAACTGTAATAGGAAAACTGGTTAGTGGGAATACTTAGTAACAGTCTAAAATAATGCATAATTATGCCATTTGAGACACAACACCAGTTTGTTTACGGGAGATAGATGGAAAAGGAAATTTTTATTGCTGAACTACACTACTGCAGCAAGAATAGTAAAAAGGATTATCATGTACTATAAAAAAGACTATAATAATATGCACACTACCCTGAGGATCGTCAGAATGTGACTCCCACTAACATATCGAAATATTACCATACAAATGTGTCTATATTTCTAATAGTTTGTAAAATAAATAAATTAAACAAAAGGAGGAGATTGTGAGTTTCTCTCATGGTCCGTTACTTTTGAATCCCCTTCCATACACATACACATACAATGTTACAAGGTTTTTACACATACAATGCAATTTGTCATGATTTTTTTCGTCCAACAATATATTTTGTGAACAACTATCTCATAAACACTTTCACATCAATATTTGACAAATACAGTTCCCACCATGACGTTTGTGACAAAGACACGTTTTTCTTTGTTTAGCCCTCTGCTCCAAAGTTTAAAATTTCAAATCAAACAATTCAGACATGATTAAAGTGCACATTCCAGACTTTAATATAATTTTATTTGCATACATTTCGGTTTCGCCATGTAGAAATTACAACAATTTTTTATACATTTCAGGGTACTATAATGTTTGGGACAATTGGCTTCACAGGTGTTTGTGCTTACTCAGGTGTGTTTCATTGCTTCATTAGTACAGGCTGACAGCTGACAGCAGTTGCACAATGAATTCTGACATGTATAAAAACAGCTTACCTACTCAAGTTCCAGTAAATGGCTCCAAATTCATTGGACAGTACTTCATCCTGCAACAAGATAATGATGCCAAACATACTGCTGAGGTAACAGGAGTTTCTCAAAGCTAAAAAATAGAAAGTTCTTGAATGGCCAAGCCAGTCACCTGATTTAAATCCAATCGAGCATGCTTTTCATATGCTGAAGAAGAAAAGTAAAGGGACAAACCCCTGGAACAAGCAGGAGCTGAAGGTGTCTGCAGTAGAATCTTGGCAGATCATCACCAGAGAAGATACTCAGCACCTGGTGATGTCTATGAATCACAGACTTCAAGCAGTCGTTTCATGCAAGAGATATGCAACAAAGTACTGAACATGACTGCTTAAATATACCTACCATTGGTTTGTCCCAAACATTATGGTGCTCTGAAATGAGGGGGACTATGCATAAAAAGTGTTATAATTTCTACATGTTGAAACCGAAATGGACGCAAATAACTTATATTAAAGTATGTTTGATTTGAAATTTTAAACTGTGGAGCAGATGGGTAAATTAAGAAAAATTTATCTTTCTCCCAGACATTATGGAGGACTGTATTTCTTATCACAAATGTTTGTGTGTGAAAAAGTGCCATTAATTTATTGACATTTCATCTGCAAAATGTGTGCATTCAACCAATCCAGGCATAAGCAATGGAAATGTCTTCGCACTTGTGGAAATCATGCTGCTGAAGGCATGGCAGAGTCTCTCGTTCATTTTGTGTCTCATAACCTATGACTGTTTGCCAAAGGCAACAAAAATTAAAAACATAACTGTAAAGACAATGTAAAGACAAAAAAAATAGGAGAGGAGCTCAGCAATGAAAATGGTTGGCAATGAAAATGGTTACAACCCAAGGTCCATAGCCTACAGGTCTTTAAGTAGCACTTTGTGATGTGGTGAAGCTTTTTGCTATCACTCAGCAAGCCAGGTAGCTATGTAATTTGTTCATCTGTGTGTGGCATTTAGAGTACTAAAATTGAAGATTCAAGATTCAAAGATTTAAGATTCAAACGTTTATTGTCATATGTACAGTAGAAATTACATTTCTCTGTGCAATGAAATTCTTTCTTTGCTATCCACACACAAATGCCGAGGTTAGGTTAAGCAATATATAAAAAGAAAAAGTTAAAGTTAAAAAGTTAAAAATAATAATGTGCAGATGTAGATAATAACTGTGCATTTGCAAAATAAAAGAAATGTGTATATTACAAAAATTACAGTATGAGGTAGATGAAGGGGCTATGCAAAGTAGCTTAATGTGCAAAAAGAGCTTAATGTGCAAAATTACAGTCAGCTGTTAAGGAGTCTGATGATAGATGATTGAGGTAGATGAAGGGTATATGCAAAGGAGCTTAATGTGCAAAAAGAGCTTAATGTTCGAAATTACAGTCAGCTGTTAAGGAGTCTGATGGCAGTGGGAAAGAAGGAGTTTAGTTGGGAGGTTCTAGATTTCACACTTCTGAACCTTCATAGGACATATGTGTGAACAATCCGTGTTGGGGTGTGTGGGGTCTTTGAGGATGGAGGCAGCTCTCCTATGGACTCTGCGATGGTAGATGCTCTGCAGAGAGGGCAGCAGAGTCCTGATGATCTTCTTCGCAGATGTTATCACACTCTGCAGGCATTTGTGGTCCATGGCAGTAGTGTTGCCATACCATGCAGTGATGCAGCTGGTCAGTGTGCTCTCCACTATGCAGCTGTACAAGCTGCTGAGGATCTTGGCTGACATACCAAACTTCCTCAGCCTCCTCAGGAAGTACAGCTGCTGTTGAGCCTCCTTGACCAGTTGTGTAGTGTTCAGTATCCAGGTGAGGTCCTCACTGATGTAGACACCCAGGTACTTAAAACTGCTCACCCTCTCCACTTCAAGCTCCCGGATAAACAGTGGCTGATGAGGCCAGCTCTTCTTCCTCGTTTTCACTATCATCTCCTTTGTCTTATCAGTGTTGAGGGTGAGGTTGTTGTCCTCACCCCATGACACCAGGCCGGCCACCTCTCTCCTATAAGCCGCTTCGTCCCCTCCAGTGATGCGACCGATCACTGCAGTGTCATCTGCGAACTTTAGGATGATGTTATCTTTGTTGGAGGTCACACAGTCATGGGTAAACAGAGTGTAGAGGATGGGGCTGAGGACACAACCCTGTGGAATGCCAGTATTTGTGGTGATGCTGGCTGAAGTCCTGTTACCTGCCTGTTACTTGAGTCCTGCCAGTCAAAGAGTCCTGGAGCCAGTCACAGAGGGTGGGGTGCAGGCAGAATGTAATCAGTTTGTGGGTGAGTTTGTGGGGGATGACCGTGTTGAAGGCGGAGCTGTAATCAACAGAGTATCCTGATGTAGGAGTCTTTGTTTTCCAGGTGGGAGAGGGAATAGTGAAGGGCAGCAGCGATGGCATCTGATGTGGACCTGTTGGCCCGGTAGGCATACTGCAGGAGGTCCAGAGTGTCTGGGATATTGCTCTGGATGTAGGCCAGCACCACTCTCTCAAAACACTTTGCAATGATTGGAGTGAGTGCTACTGGTCTGTAGTCGTTCATGCAGGTGACTGGGCTTTTCTTGGGGAGGGGGACAATGGTTGTGGTCTTGAAGCACATGGGAACAGTGCTCTGGCTGAGGGAAAGGTTAAAGATGGAGGTGAGAACATCAGCCAGCTTTTTGGCACATGCTTTAAGGGCATGCCCCGGGATGTTATCTGGTGCTGCTGCTTTGCGGGGGTTGATCTTCCTCAGTGCTTTCTGCAACTGGTCTATTGAAACCACTGGCAGAGGGGAGGGGGGGTTGGGTGATCTGGGGGGTCTGGAAGATCTGGAAAATCTCGGAGGTCTGGAGGGTCTGGGAGGTCTGGAAGGTCTGAGAGGTCTGGGAGGTATCAAAGCGGGGGTAGAACACATTGAGATCATCCAGCAGGCTGCCTGCAGAGCTGATGGTGCTGGTGGTGGGCCTATACTCTGTGATGTGCTACAGGCCTTGCCACATCTGCCCGGAGTCAGCAGAAGAATAGAAGCCATTCAGCTTCTCTCTGTATTGCCTCTTGGCCGCTGTGATGGCTTTCCTCAGTCTGTACTTCGCAGCCTTGTACTCCATCTCATTGCCTGATCTGAATGCAAGAGAGCGGGTACTCAGCATGTGTTGTACCTGGCTGTTGATCCAGGGTTTCTGATTGTGGAACTTTCGTACTCATGTGGTAGGCACAATATTGTCAACACAGGTGCTGATATACTCAGTCACGTACTCAGCATAGTCCTGTATGTTGACAGAACAGTCCTCCATTGTGGCTGCAGTTTTAAACACATCCCAGTCTGTCCGGGCAAAACAGTCCTGCAGTATGCTCTCAATCTCTGGGGTCCAGTGTTTGACAGGTTTGGTGACAGGATTTGATTGTTTCAGTCTCTGTCTGTAAGCCGGGTACATAAACAGAGAGATGACAGTCCGAAGTGGGGATGCGGTATAGCCCTGTATGAATCACGTATGTTGCTGTAGACATGGTCCAAGGTGTTCTTGTCATAGGTGGGAATGTCCACATATTGATGATATTTTGGAAGTACAGTCCATAAGTTGCACTTAATGAAGTCACCAGCGACGATAAAAACAGCATCTAAATGGGTTGTCTCTAATGCGCTGATGACGTCGTGGAGTTTGCCTAGCGCTGCTGTGGAGTTAGCTCACGGCGGGATGTAAACAATGGCCAAAAACACAGCTGAAAACTCCCGCGGTAGATAGTAGGGGCGGCATTTCAGCATTAAAAAATCCACGTCTGGCGAACAGTACTTGTGGACAGTCTGTACATCTCCACACCACAAGTTATTGATAAATGCACACACACCTCCTCCAATAGCCTTACCGGAGGCTGTGGTCTGGTCACCATGGTGTACAGAGTGAGTCTGTAGCTGAACGGTGCTTTCCAGGACTTTGTCCGAAAGCCAGGTCTCGGTGAAAATAAAAGCGCAGCACTATCTTATTTCCTGCTTTGTTGTGATCCTGGCTCGTAGTTCACCTAGCTTGTTTTCCAGGGACTGCATGTTGGCCAGTAAGAGGCTGGGTAGCGGTGGTCGGCTAGATCGAACTTTTAGCCTAGCATGGAGTCCCCCCCCTCTTGCCTCGCTTGTGTCGCCGTCTCCGAAGCGCTCTTCTGGGGTCAGCTGACTCACTCGGGCTCGGTTATTCGGGGCCTTCTTGAAAGTGGTGGCGGTGGTTACCAGGGCAAACAATGACTTGAAGCTCTGGTGGTATAAAAACAGTAAAATCCAGATGATTGTGTGAGTTACCAATGTCCAGTAGTGCCTGTCTCATGCAAGTTAACAGTGCACAACACTTGTCCAGTGCAAAAAGAATAAAGAACACACAAAAAACAAAAGAAAACCGGCATTTGAGAGTGGAACGAGCAAACATGTCTGCCACGCGGCGC
Organism: Parauchenoglanis punctatus; assembly: GCA_030068025.1. Classification (NCBI taxonomy): domain Eukaryota; kingdom Metazoa; phylum Chordata; class Actinopteri; order Siluriformes; family Auchenoglanididae; genus Parauchenoglanis; species Parauchenoglanis punctatus. Next base: position 6,282 of record JAQQZU010023382.1, on the reverse strand, counting down.
GCCATGGTAAGCATATTTGTGCATACTAGTGATGTGCAAATGAATGCATACTAGTAATGGGAGGATGAAACTTCATGGAGCACTGAAGCTTTCCAACCACTTGTGTGGCATATAGAGAGCTAACATGCATACTAGTTATGGGGCAGATGAAACTTCATGAAGCACTGAAGCTTTCCAGTGTTGCTGGAAATTAAGGGGTTCATTTCTAGAGGCTTCAAATGCTCATTAGAGTCACCTGCTGGTCAAGTTTAGAGTATGAAATGGTGAAAGTCAAAGGCCAATGCACATCATGTTAAACTTCTGTTATTCACAGTAGGCATTGCCAATGTAATTTTCATTCATCTATCATGACTTCTGTACAAAATGCTTACATTCATTTTAGTTTAGTTGCATTTTGTGTGAAATGAAGACTATACAATATTCATATTAGTATGGACTGATGTGTTGGTGGGGACTAATGCGCTTCGGTGAGATTAATGTGCTTGGGGGGACTGTAAAGTTGTGCTTGTACAACTTTAATTATTTTTATTCAGAAACAAAATTTGTTTCACAGTTCTGATTTATTTTCTTAGAATTTGTTTTTCTAGCCTTTGAAAAGACATATTCACATCAATGTGTTTTTATTCAGTTTTATTACATTTCAGATACATTTATTCCAATGTTGTCTTTAAAAGAAACTATAATTCTGCAAATAGATTCCATTTGTACCTGCTGTATGCACTGTAGCACAGTTACCAGCATGGTGACTTAGATCATGTAATTATAAGAGAATGATACATGCCTCAAATCAGAGCTTCATTTGGGACTGCCCTTCCTACTAAAAATACCAGCTTCGGAGCATCGCTTCAAGCCTGTCACTACAGCCTGCTATTTCTGTGTAGTCCTTGAAAAGTACTTGAATAAAAAAAAGGGTAAAAAAGTGCCAACCTAGGTGCTCAAAAAACTGTGGAAGATTCTGCAGGATACTTACAGGAGGAAGAAGAGAGAGGGTGGTTAGTGGTCAGGAAGGGGGAAAACAGAATAGGATGTGGAAGTACATGTTTGCAGTGTCTTTTTGTAGATCTATCCATTGCTTTTAGGAGTTATTTGAACTCTTCTATAGGCTTTACTATGACTATAGATTTTTTTATATCTATACTATAGATCTATACTATAGATCTATACTACAGACTATATAACACGAATTCCAGAAAAGTTGGGATGTTCTTTAAATTTGAATAAAATGAAAACTAAAAGACTCTCAAGTCACATGAGCCAATATTTTATTCACAACAGAACATAGATAACATAATAAATGTTTAAACTGAGAAATTTAAAAATTTTATGCACAAAATGAGCTCATTTCAAATTTGCTGTTGTAATGGCTGCAGTATGTGGTTTTGCATTGTCCTGCTGAAATACACAAGGCCTTCCCTGAAATAGACATCGTCTGGAGGGGAGCATATGTTGCTCTAAAACCTTGATATACCTTTCAGCATTCATAGTTCCTTCCAAAACATGCAAGCTGCCCATACCGTATGCACTTACCCATACCATCAGAGATGCTGGCTTCTGAACTGAACACTTATAACATGCTGGAAGGTCTCCCTCCTCTTTAGCCCTGCATGAGTGATGCAGTGTCGTCTGAGGGCCCGAAGACGACGGGCATCCAATAAAGGTCTTCGTCCTTGTCCCTTAAGCACAGAGATAGCTTCAGTTTCTCTGAATATTTTGATGATGTTATGCACTGTAGATGATGATATTGGCAAAGCCTTTGCAATTTGACATTGAGGAACATTGTTTTTAAAGTATTCCACAATTTTTTTTTCTCAGATTGGAGAGCCTCTGCCCATCTTTACTTCTGAGAGACTCTGCCTCTCTAAGACATCACTTTTATAGCTAATCATGTTACAGACCTGATATCAACTAACTTAATTAGTTGCTAGATGTTCTCACAGCTGAATTTTTTAAAACTTTCTTGCTTTTTCAGCCGTTTGTTGCCCCTGTGCCAACTTTTTTAAGACCTGTAGCAGGCATCAAATTGGAAATGTGGTCATTTAGTGGATAAAGGTGTACAAGTTCCCAGTTTGAACATTTGTTATGTTATCTATGTTCTGTTGTGAACATCATCCCTGTTTTAGTTTTCATTTTATTCAACTTTAAATAACATCCCAACTTTTCTGGAATTCGGGTTGTATATTTATCATTGTTAAGTAGCATTACCTAAGACCCTGTTTCAGACAGAAGGATGATGTCTGTTTCTTCCTTTTATGTTTAGCCTCCGCCATGGGGAGACTTGGGTTAAAATGAAGGAACTCCTTCATGATACAGAGTTTAGAACAATGCACAATCAGCATACTGTAAATCAGTCAGTGCTGTATCCATTATATGTTACATGTTAATATGTTGTTTGGTGTTTATATCATTTATTTCACTGTATTTTTGTGGGTTTAATGATAGTGATTGTAATCATAAGAAAGCACTTTGCAAATTGTAGGTTACTTTACAGATGCAAAACTAATCTATTTCAGAAATTCATTTGATGTATTTCAACAAATTTAATTTAGAATTCAGTGTTTGTGCAATACACTAAACATTACTCTGAAAATCCATGGGTCACATGGGAGTACTATCAGTCCAGCTGATGAGATTAAATATTGCTGGTGTCTCTCAGTGTCTCTCCTGATTCTCTGTTGGCTCTCAGATTTCTGATGGCTCTCATTTAGATTTCTGAATGCTCTCTGTATCTGGCTGTAGTTCATCAGTTTCAGGCTGCTGGTTCTCCTCAGCTGTGTGGAGTAAGTTGGACAGCAGTTCAGGGCAGACCTGCAGTCTTCCTTCATCCACTGTCCAGCACTGGGTGAGAATGCCAAAGCATTCTCCGGCACCTGGCAGGCTCTGAAGAGATGGTAATTAAACATACACAGATCATGCTGAAGGTGGAAGCCAGGGTAGGGTTGAATAAGGCTTCATCTGACTGAAGGTCATCTGACTGAAGGGCTTTGCCAAGGTGTGAGATACATCACTGTTGCTGCCAAATCTCCAATATCCACAGCCAGGAACTTGTAGTCCGCATTCACCGGTGCCAGAAAAACAATCGAAAATGTGCCTTTGTAATTTAAATACTGTAAACCAGTATTGGGAGAGGCTTGAACAACAATAGGCTTTCCACCCAGTGCACCTATGAAGTGGAGAATGTTCCACAGCTCCTCAAACCTCTTTGCAGTATTTTTCCACATAACTTCATTTGGATATGGCATGCAGACATCCTTCATGGTCTCCCAGATTACACTGCAGGTTTGTTTCAATATCAGTGCTACAGTTGAGATGCAGAGACAAGAAATGGCAGCAATTGTGGTGAAAGAATCACCAGTGCTAAGAAATCTGAAAGGACAATGAAATGGTATGTTTTAAAAATATAGCTTTTTATTATTTCACAGCAAAATACAGCTTATGCATATGCAGGAACCATAAAATTGCAGTTTATTAAGGAATAAATTAATAGTACAAAGTCAATGTTCACAGAAAACTTTTTAAAATGTTACCAGACAGCTAGGGTTTTGGAAGATCAAATCTTGTTCCTGAATAACACTATAATTTAGAATCTTTAATTTTGTTCCCTACAATTTATATTACTGGTTTTCTCTCCTGTTAGAGGCCTCTCTGTTGTTTCTTCTCTGTTCTTGGTTAGTGTTCTGGGATAAGCTATCGTGAAGAACAGACCTCACTTGACCTTGGTTATCTTGTACTTCCCACCAACTGCTTAGCTGTCATGATTTATTTTGTGGAATGTCCTGTTTATCTGTTTCCTTGAGAATGTACAGAATTCCTGTGACAGAATTTTCAACTCCTGAACCAAGCAGTGAATCTTCCCAAGCTCCCAACACTCTAGCCTGTTTTTTTGGGATAGGATGTACCCAAATTTATCTTCCCCCCACCCCTTTTTTTGTAAAAGAATAAGTCTCATTATTTGTTGACTCCATTGTCATGTACTGTAATTACTTTTGTGGAATGCTCGCATAATCCCGTCACGTTTAACATGAATATTAATGCTGCAGTAAATTGGATAGCAATTTTTTTCACACTTCCGCATTGTTTATTCCAATATTCCAATAACACACACCCTGTATGTGTAACAACCTTTGTATCAAATCCTTGAAGCCTGTATTTTAAGAGTCCATGCAAAGGTCAACCATTCCATGAAAAAAAGATAATGGAAAAGTGCACACAAACAGAACTGTTGTTAAAATGTTCACTTAGGTCTATAATTTGTTGTATGTAACCACTCTGATCAAATTTTAGAGACAACTTTTGACATCATATAAAAGGTGTGAATCCATAGATAAATACCCTTTCTCCAAATGGCCCTATTATACTGGTTCAAGAAGCGGATAAATGGACTCTATTCAAAATGCTATTTGGCATTTTTCAGAGTGACAAGGGAATGAATGATACAGCAATGTGTGTGCTCAGCTTGCATTAAGAGTACAGCTTCATAAATTTATAAGACTCTTGTTTATGAGTCAGCAGGTTCCATGGCCAAATCATGTCCGTAACATTCTATAGGATAAGTTTATGCTTCACAAACAGTTTTGAAGCAACAAAGTATTTGTGCAAAGCTGATTTAATTCACTAAAAAGTGGAATGCAATAATTTAATTGTTAGTTTTCATAATCACTATTTCAATAGTTTAATGTTAAAACTCACTACATGTGCTTTATATAGTTTGTGGAGGACTAGTTCAGCCATCACATCCATAAGGTTAAAATGTCACATTAATATCACCAGTTTTCACTAAATAATTTATTCCAAAAATGTTTTCAATCTACACTTTTTGTGTTCATTCAAAACTCTTTCAGGATTCACATGCATTCTTTGTGCAATTGTCTTTAAAACTCACAGTTTGCAAAAAACTTGCAATCTCCCATGAAAGGTTATGTTTGATGTCATATCCATAATGCTGATAAAATGCAATGTATTTTTAGGATGTAAACATTTACATAAATTTTGAGGATTTGTCTGTATTCAGAGATTACATTAAAAGTTATGCAAATTACTTCACTGGTACTAAGCTCTTCCAGGCGCTGAGGCATTTTGTTTACCAATATGAGTCCAAATGTCACGTCCACAAGCTGGAACTGCACTGAAGTTATTATGGCAGTAAAATATTTGGTGTCTGACTATTGAACAGGACAGACAGACCTGTATTTGTCTTCAGCACATATGTGATTGTGAAATATTTAGTATTGGATGAAATTCAAATGTGAAAGTAAGGAGAATGAAATGAGATTGGTAATTTCAAATGGGGTAAGGACTTTTGCAGTACATAGTCTTCACAGGTTCATCTAAGGCATGAACATTTGACAGTGCTTAAATCCATGAATTTAAAATAAAATGGGGTCAAATTCGGCAAATCATTATCAATAGAATGATAGGAATCAAAATATCAGGGCTTAAACAATAATTGTGTGGTCTTCATCATAAACAAACAAATAACCTCACGTGACAACAACAAAAAAACGATAACAGGTTTCAATATTCAGAAACCAGGTGGGAAAAATAAGTACACCCTTTCTATTTCCACAATCATTAAGATAGTAATTAGCAGCCACATGTTACTAATGAAATGGCCAAGACTATTACATCATCAAGAAGTGTGACTATCTCTATAAAGGCAGAATTTCTGGCAATTTGGTGTTCTGGAGCACTCAAGTATGTGTCTCACAGCTTAAGCTGGGCTGACATTGGGTCATGCAACAGGGCAATGATCCTAAGCACACCAGAAAATCAACATCTGAATGGCTAAAAAAAATCAAGGTGTTGGAATGATCAAATCAAAATCCATGACCTCAACCCCACTGTGCTGCTGTGGTGGGTTCTTAACAGAGCTATGGATAAAAAAAAAATGCCCTCAAAAAAATCAAACTGATAGAATGCTATAAAGAAGAGTAGGCCAAAATTTCTTCAAAGAAATGTGAGAAAAGACACATTCCTTCAGAAAGTGTTTAAGTTGTCAATTAGGACTACTTACTGTATACCACTACCTCTACCGCTGCACTACCTCAAGTGATGGTCTCAATGCCTTAAGAAGGCAAAAAATTCTATTAATTAGCATATAACAAGGCACACCTATTAATTGAAAAACACTCTAGGTGACTACATCATGAAACTGGTTAAGTTAATGACAATAGTGTACACAGATGTTACCAAGGTAAATGGTGACTACTTTGAAGAATCTAAAATATGAAACATATTGGTCTGTAACACTTTGTTTTTCACATAATATTTTTGGAGGGTTCTGTG
>JAQQZU010023294.1:0-15238 GCA_030068025.1 Parauchenoglanis punctatus | reverse complement strand
TACTTCCGGGTTTTGGCTAGAGTAAACATGTGAACGTGACTCGGCTCTACTTCTCATTATTTCTATTCATATTTCTATGTACCCAGTATAGCGGTAACATAACACATATACATATATTTCTCTCTCATATTCATATATTGTCACTCACACATTCATTCATTTTTCCCTGATAGCCATATATTTTAATACACAACTTTATATATTTTCACTCACACATTTATATATTTTCACTTTCATATTAATGTTTTCAGTCACACCTTCATACATTTGCCCCTACATTTCAAAATAAATGTCACAAACGGAAAAAACAAGGAATTTCATACAAAAAAAAGTTTATACAAAATGTTACAGCTCCATTATCCTGTGATCCTGTATCCTGAAATACCGATCTTAAACTCCTACACTTCATGCAATCTTCATGCAAGACATCACCACAGGTCAGTGAGGCCAACAGTACCACATCATCTGCAAAGAGCAAAGATGCAATCCTGAACTCACTTGGCTGTGGCAATCAAGACAGCCCAACAACATCCAGAGCCTTAACATAGGGAGAATCTCATCCTCTCACTCGGCACTGCCACTGAAGAGGTTTTAACCACCTCAGTGAACTCAGCCCTAGTATTCTCCCTAGGGGGATAATCCCCCTCTGAGTCCCTGCACACTACTTCCTCAAAGTATTCCATACACAACCTGACAATATCCTCAGCTGAGGTCAGCAGAACTCCATTCCAAGCACTGCTTCCCCCTCCTAAGTCATTTGTCAGTTTGCCAGAACATCTTTGAGGCTGACTGAAAGTCATGCTCCATGGCCTTATCAAACTCCTCCCAGATCCAAGTTTTTGCTTCCACAACTGCTAAAGCCACACTCTGCTTGGCCTGCTGGTATCTTTCAGCTGCCTTCAAAGTCTACACACCAATTAAGGTCAATAAGATTCCTTGTTCAGCTTGATGGCTTCCTTTACCACTGGTGTCCTCCACTGGGTACAGGGGTTGCCACTGAGACAGGCACCAACAACCTTATGGCTGCAGATTAATACAGCCACCCCAGCAATGGAGGTATGATCCATGGTCCTTTTTGATGCAATGTCTTCAACCTCCCTAGTAATGCAGTAGATGTTACTATAAGTAAACCCACACCTGCCCACCTCTCACCTCTTGCTCGAGTGCAACCCCTCTCCAGAACCCATTCAGTTCATTGAGGTGATCCCCACTATATACAGCCTGTATCTCTCAAACTCAGCAGCCAGGTTCAGCAGGTTTCACATGTGCCAAAGTGCATGATATGTGGAGGTCCTGTCATGTTCTTCGAGCACAAGTTGATAATGAGTTACTAGGTACTGTCTTTGGACAATTATGATATATGCGGGCTTAGGGAGTAACAGAATACATGAAATGGCATTACATAATTAGAATACAAAAAAGGTCACTGTATTCCATTATAGTTGCAGGAAAAAAAGCTGTAATCAGATTTCAGATACTTTCAGTAAAAACGGGGATTATTTACAGGTTTAAAATTCTAAAATGCATAAGGGCTGCAACAACTTATCAACAAAATCAATAAAAATTGATAATAAAAATAATTTCACTTTTGGTTCACAAATCAATCCCAAAAAGAGTCGATTCACTAATCTCATGCATTGAAAGCTAAGAGTTAACTTTAAATATCGATTTGGAGTCAATTCCACCTAAAAATGGAAAATGATTCACCTCACCTCACCTCATTTTGCTTGCAAATGCAAGCAAAATGAACTTAGCATCAGAGAGTTTCAGTGAGCAAAACAGTCAGCAGATATTTCTGTTATCTTTATTCTGAATTTGTCTATTTGAAATTTGAACAAATCATGGCTTGAAATACATACACACAACTTCAGAAAGTGTGGTAAGTGATCAAAAAGTCATAAGCAGTAAACATTAAACAGTAAACATCCAAGTCAGTCTGAGTGTATATTTAGTACCATTCATATATAATGCTTATACTGAATGAGTATCAACATTCTTTTGGTCGACTTGAACACTTGATAATATTTTCTTGCTGCTACTGAGCATGTGATAAATGTCACTAATGTTGTAATTAGTGAACTGCTATTTAATTAAGCCTAGTTAAGAAAAAGGTCTGCAGTAGTGCTGATTAAAATGATGCAAATAAATATTTTAAATAAATAGCTTTTGTATATATTTAAAAAAAAATAAAACTAATTGAATAATTAATTAAATTAGTCAAGGAAATGTTATTCAACTAACATCCTAAAATAAACAAATAAAAAAAAAAACATAAAATAATCAAAATTATTGGTAGCTGTGGCCCTAAATAAAGAATGATACTACCACATACATGTGAACACAACACTTCATGAGTCTCACATCAACACTCTGGTCTGGAGTGAAATCATCTTACTAACTCTTGCTAATCTTACAGTCACCAATTCATTATCATGGCCTCTGGTGAAAAAATGCTGTTATCATCCACATATTTGGTATTGAGGTAATCCAAAAGTAATGAAAATTTACATTACTTTAATTTTGTGGTAATTAGAGTAGGTTACTGACTACATTTTTTAGCCGGTAATTAGTAACTGTATCGGAATACATTTTTAATGTAACTCTCCCTACCATGCCTATGTCACGGCGCTCGTGGCAACGAGGCATAGCTGAGACAGAAGTGAAGGATCAGGAGATGGAGGTAGGAGCAGTGCACTGTTTATTATAAGACGATAGGCAGAGGTACATAAACGGCAGGCAGAAGAGTAATCCACAAACATATACAGGTATCAAACAGAGTCCAGAAACAGCAATCAAAAACAGAAGCAAAAAGGCCAAAACACAGAAAACCAACCACGGGTAGTATAACGCTCGGCAGACAACACGGAGGCTAGTCTAATGCTTCACAAATTGGAAGCGAATCTGGTAGTCCCTTATAAACACGGCTAATGAGTCCGTTAACGAGATGCACCTGTCTCCCATTGGCAGTCTTCATGGCTGGGAGCAGGTGCTCACGGGAACTGTAGTCTGTGTGGTTTGGGTGTTCTCCGTTTACATGCGGAAGTGCGTGCTCACGCGACAGGGATGGAGAAAACAGCGGGTCATGACAGCCTATATGTCACCTGCACAGGAAATAATGGATTTTAGGTGTATAAGTTATTTTCACATATTATCTATAGACTTCACATGTGCCAAAGTGCATGATATGTGGAGGTTTACCCGCATCCTTCGAACTCAAGTTGAAATGGAATTGCTCATAAATCTTGCTAAAATAAGAAATATGATGTCACTGCATGATGCAGAAAAACTAGTTCATGCTTTTGTCACCTCTAGGTTAGATTATTGTAATGCCTTACTGTCTGGATTAAACAAGCTTCAGTTAGTCCAAAATGCAGCAGCGAGGGTCCTTACTAGAACAAGAAAATATGAGCACATCACCCCTATCTTATCTACACTGCATTGGCTACACTACTGTTGACCTATAAAACACTGAATGGTCTCGCACCTCAGTATCTGAGCGAACGTCTGGTCCTTTATCCCCCCACCGACACCCCCCCCCCACCTACTTAGATCAAAAGGTGCAGGTTATTTGTTAGTACCTTGAATAGTGAAGGCTACAGCAGGGAGCAGAGCTTTTTCTTACAAAGCCCCTCAATGGAACAGCCTTTCAATTAGTGTTCTGGACTCAGACATAGTCTCAACGTTAAAATCTAGGCTGAAAATCCATTTGTTTAGTCAAGCCTTTTGTTAATAGCCTTCTACTAGGTAAAGGAGTAGATCTGGAGGGTTCTCAGGCATATAATGTTTTTGGTAAACTGGGATGTTTGGATGCTGTCACCCTCACTCTCAGACGTTCACTCAGGTTTGTTGACTGTGGAGTGGCTGGCCGCCTTTTGTCCCTGGAGGCCCTCATGTCTGTGTTACCTTCTGGCTCTTCCTTTTAGTTATGCTGTCATAGCTAGTCTTGCTGGAGTTCCTGCTTGCACTCAACACACAATATACTCTGTTCCTTACCGTTAGGTGGCCATGACCATACCTAACAATCTGCCTTTTCTCTTCTAACTCCCTCTCTGTCTCTCTGTCTGTCTGTCAAGCTGCACATGCTACTCCTGAGACTCCAAGTGATCCTGACCCCTTCTGCTTTCCGGACCTGCCTGACCCATCCTGGTGTCCTACTCCTTGTTGGAGTCATCACTTGGAAACCGCTTGCTCCTGTTAAATATGGCACCATATAAAGTGCCTCAACATACACCTAGAACTGTGAAAATGCCATTGGACTGCTGTTGACATGAGTGGTTCTGCTACAATAACATAGGACACAAATCACCACGAACAGTCTTGCACTCTAAACTTGACCCTAGTATTAAAGGGTGTTAGTTGTAATTGCACTATACAGTGTGACCCAAATGAGGACCCTTTTGAGTCTGGTTCCTCTCAAGGTTTCTTTCTTTTGCCATCTCAGAGAGTTTTTCTTTGCCACCGTCGCCATCACCACAGGCTTGCTCATTAGGGATATATATAGATAAATGTATAGATTCAAAAGTTTATATTCAGAATTTATATACTTCTGTGAAGCTGCTTTGTGACAATGTCTATTGTTAAAAGTGCTATGCAAATAAAATTGAGTTGAATTGAGTAGGTACTGTCTTAAGAACATTATGATGGCCTATATGCCACCTGCATAGGAAATAATGGATTTGAGGCATGTAAGTGACCCAAACTCCAACTTAATTTAAAAGAAAATGTAGCACTGTGAAATAGTCTTAAATTATTATTATATTACTTTTGTTGACTTGTATTGCCTAAAGATTCTTATAGTTGTTTTGGAGGACTTTTATTTTGAAATCAAACTCTCGACTATAGTTAGTTCCCGCCGTGAGCGGCGGAGGAGAGCAACCACAAAATCAATAGTAAACGGCAGAAAGAAGACGTATCATACACTCTTGCTTTGAATGTTTTAGCACCCCCCAAAGAGGCGCAAGGTTAGTGTTCATGAACGATGCAAGTTTTGTTTGAGTGTATGTGTTATGAAGCAATTTTAATGTATTAAGAACCTTTAAGTCTTGTGTAAGTTATTTTGTAATGTTTATATGCTAAGCTAATGCACAATACTAGCCAGTGAGGTAATGTGTTGTGTTTGTGTTCTGCCTAGCGCTTATGTTGGTTCATTAATTGGTAAAGGCAAGTATTCTAATAAATCAATTAAACCATCAGTTGAGTCTTGATCATCTGTCGGTGGGCATGCTACAAGGCATATAAGTCCTCGACATAACACAACTGATGGTCTCAAACGTATTAAAAAGGCAAGAAATCCCACTTTTGACTGTTAATTGAAAACATTCCAGGTGGCTACCTCATGAAGCTGGTTAAGATAATAATTTTGATGTCTTTGGTATTGTTATACAATGTAGAAAATAGTCAAAATAAAGAAAAACGTATGCATTTATAGGTGTGTCTAAATGTTTTTACTGGTACTGAACATATGTGAAAGTGACAATATATGTGATATTACTGATTTTTATTTTTATTTTTTTATTTATTTAAGTATATTGATTTTAAATGAGCGAAATACAATATATTTTTGTGATTATACAATCCAAGATTAAAATTTTACAAAAGTTTTAAAAATTATGCTTATATTTATAGTTATATTAGTTTGTTCAGTTACTTTTGAGCCAGTGAAAAAGTGACTGTAAAAAATGGCTGCAATTCTGAAACGGTTAATGCAATACTTTTGTTTAACCCATTAAATTAACGCTGAAAGCCTACACTTCAATCACATCTTGATGGCTTCTCTTCAAATCCATTGTTGTGGTGTACAAGGACAAAATGGCAAAAATTGTGTCATTGTTCCAATACTTTTGGAGGTTACTGTATATGTTTATACATGTGAGAATGAAAATATATGCATATGTAAGAGTTAGAATGGATTTACATGAGACTAAAGAACATGTATGTATGGAATTGTAAATATATGCAAGTGAGAATGAAAATACATGTATGAATTGAAAAGTGTATATAAATATATGTGAGTAGAAATATATGAATGTGAAAGGAGAATGTGTGTGACAGAGTGAAAATATATGTATGTGAAAGGAGAATGAATGTGTGTGAGAGTCCCAGAATGATGTATGGCTTTAATGGCCCCTCATAATTTTCCATCTCACCTCTCACCCACCTCCATAAACTTCAAATATGCAGAAAAACCTCAAGGTCAAAACCACTCTCTAAAGTGCAAACCACTGTTTAGCCAACTATAAATATAAGCTCATTAGTACAGGGTTACCAGTGTTTTGAGGCACTGACAAGTCCATGGGTTTGAGCCCTGCTGCCTTTACTATGGTAGCTTATAAATAGTAAGAATTGCCTACTGACGGTTCACCAAAAACTATAGTGAAAGAGATCTGGTGTAGGTTATTGCAAGCACCATTCTCCGGGTGCTTGCAAAGAGCGCTGTATGGCAACTGTCACACATTTGTGTTTGCAGACATTGCTCCTTTTTTTAAGAGGTACATATTTGGATACAGATGAGCAAACAATAACAATGCTTCCTTAAAGGTAATTAAAACACTGTTTTTATTGATGTATTGATTCTACTTGATTTCCCCTTGTATATTTTAGTTGTTGATTTATCTGTGTTTTTTGTATTATTTCGAGTTTTATGTATTGATTTTATTTCTTTGATTCTTCTCATATATATTATCTGGCGTCTTATCTTTTAATTGATATATTGACTTTGTATATGTAATCCAGTGTCTCATCCTTGTTTTCAGTTGATGTACCGATTTTAATTTATTGATTGATAAGCAATTTATGACCAGTGTCTGTGAAAAGTGCTATATAAATAAACTTTATTTACTTACTTAATTAATTAAAAAGTATTCAATACTCAGTAATGTTCTTCTGTTATTGTTTACAAAAGGAATACAATGCTTTTAAGGCAAACAAAAGGGAGGACCCTGCTGTTTTATCTAAAAGAAATTTTAATCAACTTTATATATATAAAAAGTATCAGTATAAATAAACTGATATATATATATATATATATATATATATATATATATATATATATATAGCTTTGTTTGTTTGTTTGACAAAAAGTTGATCTATACCATGGTGCTCAAACATTTGTGAACCCTATAGAATTTTCTGTATTCCTGCATAAATATGACATAAAACACTGTCAAATTTTCAAAGTCCTAAAAGTATTTAATTTAGTCATTTATTTAATGATGAAAATGATTCAATATTATATATCTGTGAATGGCAAAAGTATGGGAACCTCTGGTATTAGAAGTTAATTTGATGGTGAACTTAGAGTCAGGTGTTTTCAATTAATTGGGTGACAATCAGTTGTCGAGGGGACACCATGTTTTATTTACAGAATGAAAATCTATCTAAACATCACTTCAGTGTGTCATGGCATGAACAAAAGTGATTGCTGAGGACCTCAGAAAAGGAGTTGTTGATGCTCATCAGGCTGGAAAAGTTTACAAAATTAAATATTGAAAAAGTTTATACTCCACCAATCCATAGTCACATATATGGGGGAAATTCAAGATAATTTTACCCTCTCCAAGCGTGTTTGACCAAAAAAGATCACTGCAAGGCATATAATAATCCACGAGGTCTCAAAGGAACCCAGGTTAATGTCCAGGGTAACTAAAGCCCTCTCTCACATTGGCTAATGTTAATGTTCATGATTCCACCATCAGGAAAACATTGAATAACAATGGTGGGTATGACAGGGTTGTAAGGAGAAAGCCACTGCTCTCCCAAAAGAACAATGATGCCCAGCTACAGGTTCCTAAAGAATTAAAATTCTTGTACGCGGGCAAGGCTATTGGAAAAATGTGCTGTGGATGGATGAGACCAAAATATAATTTTTTGTTTTAACACTAGAATTCTGGAGATTTTTTTCAGCCAAGTAGCACCTAACAAAAAGAAAATAAACTTGGGTGTGCATGCTTGACATAAGTGCAATGCATACATTAGCGCAAAATATGTTGGTCTAATTTTTAAGAGAGACAGTATCAGATGGCATACATTTAAATGTGCTTTTATGCGGGAGGAAAACAGAGTAAATTTTAAAAAACAACTCACATGAGTGATCTCGTATTACTGAAGGACACGGTGCAAAATAAGAAAAAGGAAAACATTAAAATCAAGTGTGTACTGTGTGAAGTACAAATCAATGATAATGAGAAACAAGTGCTAATTTGTTTTGATTTTTAAAATATGTTAATTTTAAATATGTTAGTATCATTAGCAGTGTCAGACAGTGTAAAAACTGTATGTGTGTATGTTTTCCTCAACCTTGGGTCCTCTACCAGAGGTCTGGGAGTTTGAGGGTTCTGCGCAGTATCTTAGCTGTTCCTAGAACTGGACATTTCTGGACAGAGACATCAGTCGTTTTATCGGGAATCCATTGGAGCCACTCTTCAAGTTTGGGCATTACAGTCCTCAATTTCTTATTACCATGTATTTATCGATATTAGAGCATTTAGCCAAGAGCTAATTCTTAATCAGAAGAACTAAGAATCTTAGTGCAGCATTACTAGCACTTGATGGAGTTTGATAGGGATTGCATTGTGGGTTTGCATGAGGCCGGGTGATTGTATCGTACAGTTGCCCACATATTTACATGGGTACATATGGGCCATACAGATGTCATAGTGGCCTGATGTTGGAATGGTCACACCAAGGGAGGATTGTCGTATTGTGTGCCATGAATTACAGAACCCCATGACATCTGCGCCTACCATCCGGACACAGGTATTGGACTCGCTACAACATCTTGTGTCATCCCGCACCGTGTCTCGATGACTGGATCAGCTAGACTATGGGTTCGCCGTTCCATGCATTGGCTGCCGTTAACAACAGTGCAGAGATAGCTGCATTTGGAGTGGTGCAGTAAGGTGGCATGGACTGATGATGAGTGGTGTCATACCATGTTCAGCAATGAATCTCGGTTCTGCATTACCATGGATGACTTTTGTGAATGTATGGCAATGCTGAGGGGAGAGGACCGAACCTGCCAATGTTGTGTAGAGACACACCGGAATTACTCCTGGCATCATGGTGTGGGGAGCCATAGGGTATAATGCCATAGTGTTCAGGTCATCTCTGTTAGTGATTCAGGGGACCCTGACAGCACAGAGCTACGTCAGTGACATCCTGCATCTGCATGTCTTACCCCTCCTGAGACAGCACCCTGGTACAGTCATTCATCAAGACAACACCTGTCCACACATAACACGTGTGTCTATGGACTGCCTGCGTCGTGTTGAGGTCCTCCTGTGGCCAGCCAGGTCCACTGATCTTTTCCCAATCAAACATTTATGGGATCAGCTCAGCCAGGTCACCCGATCTTTCCCCAATCAAACATTTGTGGGATCAGCTCAGCCAGGTACAACAGCAGTGGGTTAACTTGCCACAGGAGAGGATACAATGGCTGTACGACTCCCTTTCGCACTGTATTGCCACATATGACCAGGCCCAGGGAGGTGCCACTTAAAAGGAGGGGCTGTGAAACTTGGCATGGCTGGCGGCCAATTTAAATCTAACCTGCAGGGTAGATTCAATCTACCCTCCAAACCTATAAAAGGGGGAGAACTCACCGGCTTGAGTGAGTATGGCTCAGCAACTCATGTGTGTCTTGCTCTGCCCCCACAGACTTCCCGTGAGAGGAAATCCTGGCTCTATGTGTGCATAATCTGTACCGTGAGTGAAGAGATCGTCTTGCCACTTAATCACTTCCAAGCTCAGCTACTCACGGCCACCTCTCAAGTCTCAACTCCAGCCGCCCTGTACCATGGACTACCAAGAGAGTTGATCGCGCCCAAGGTGCAGACCGTTAAACTGAAGTTTTCCCCAACACACCCTAGTTGTCATTCCCCAGGATTCTTTCAATAAAAGAGGTTTATCTGTTCCACTTATCTCTGTGTCCTGAGTATGTGTGTCATCTCCACATCAGTTAAGACTATTAATCAGTTAAGACTACTGATTGGAAAGCTGTGAGTTCAAATCCCAGCAATGACAAGCTACCACTTCCACTAGCCTTTCTTCTTTCTAAAGGTCTTTAACCCTCAACTGCTTAGTTGTATAAATGTGTAATATGTGATATGTGTAAGTCACATGTGTAGGTCATGTCTGCCAAATGACATAAATGTAAATTTTATCCAGAAATGTACAAAATTCTAAAGGGTTCACAAATTTTGAAGCATCACTGTATTTACAGGCCTTATGAGACACACTCCTACTGTGTGCATCCTGATAAACTCCAGACATCAGAGAAAAGATAAACTAACAAACTAAAAAAGAGAAGCTAAATTAACAGACTACACTAAAAATCCAAAGTGACTATATCAGCCCCAGTCTATGGGAAAGTATACTTCTTCATTTAAGTAAGTAAGACAAACATGGAGACAGTACATTCATTATTGAGGGCACTTCATTGCTCCCTTGCTAATAAAATTCAATCTAATATTTATACAACCTCTGTGTGCATGCATGATCTGCTGATTTACCCAACTTTTTAAATGTGTGTGTATGTGTGTGTGTGTGTGTGAGAGAGAAAGAGAGAGAGAGAGAGAGAGAGAAAGAGAGGGAGAAAGCCACTAGTCTTGCATATAATGGTGTGCACACCACTAGACGTGAGTTTAATTGTGATACAAAAATGTGTGTGTGTATATGTGTAGACATCACACCCTCCACCCATCAATATGCTAGGATTACTGACTACTGATAATTATACAACTGTTTCTGTCCACTAATTTTATTCGTCTAGCAGCGCTGCAGAATTGCTGATATTTTCCAATAACAGCACTGGAATGTTTCACCAAGGCTCCGCTCATATTTCCATGCTGAAATTTCTCAAATCTGATTTTATTTCTTAATGGCTATGTTCACACTGCAATGCTGAAGTGACTCAAATTTTTTTTGACAGAGAGCTGATCTTTTCAGGGCAGTATGGACACACAAATCTAAGCTCTTCAGATCAGAATTGAATCACTTTCATATGTGGTCCTAAATCCAATAAGTATCCAATATGCTACTTGACAATTGTGTGTTAGGATTAAACTCAAGGTTTTAGTTTTATCCTTAAGCTTTAAGTCTTAGGGTTAAGGTTAGGGTTAGGTTGGGCAACACACTTGCTGCACAGCAAAACAACAATAGAGGAGAGCTACAAATTATGAACTGAACTACTTTACATTACTATGAAAATGCAATGCATGCATTAGCTGTGTCCATTTTGTTAATTTTAATATGAGTCATCTCACAAATACATTTTTTTGTTGTTGGTGACGCAGATGACTCATGAAAAACGTATTAATGTGTGAACACATGATGTTTCAGAGGACAAATACGAGGTCTCATTCAGGTTGCATGGGATCACAATTTGTCTGGTTAGTGAATAGCCATTGAGCAATGGTGTTGCAAGGCAACTCAGTGAAAACAAACTGCTGTCAAAAGCAGAAACTACAGAAAAAAAAGTAACATGTTCCCCTACATTTACAGGGGAGCAACTCGAGAGAAACAAGCGGGTTGCTAGAAGCTGGATGCTGTTCATTCTCCATGATTATAGCAACAAATGTCAAGTGACAGTGCAGGACCCAGTGCAGGTAAAGTGAAAAAAGACAAATATTTAATGATGTCAAACAGCAACTACAAACAGAAGACACTGCAAACTGAAGAGTGTGACTAACAGTGAGAATTTTGAGCTCATTACTACTATAACACCAGTCACATAACATGAAGCTAGTTAGTTAGTGAGCTACAGAGCTAGTTATCTAACATGAACAATCACTATTTTGCTAAATAACACAAAAGACAAGTTCTATGCTGATTTCACTGGCTCCAACTAATTTCCATAGACCCTATAATAGCTAAAATCCATTCAGAATTTTTTTTTACAAATTAATTTTTTATTACTTGTGGTCATTTATTAAGTTGATAATTTTTTAAAATTTAAAATAAGTCTACTGCATTGCAGCCAATCCAACCAATGATGTTAAATAAATGTTCTAGTTCAGCAATTTTGTCTCTCTTTTACGTATTTTATCATATGTAAAAAAGCATAATATGACACATCCAACATGTTTAGTTATCATATCCACCCATCAAATGTATAAATTATTTATAATTTGATGTCTCTGCCAGGTTGTTTTCATATAGTTGTCAAGCCATTTGCCAGATATGATGTCAAACTGACCAGACCAATAGGAGCAAATTTTCTGAGGCAAGCAAAATTGAGATGGCGAATTCTCAACATCATGCAAATGAGAACACTCGAGAACCAATCAGTTCACTGTGTGATATGTTTCGTATGTGGTTGTGTTCTCTAGAGACGCAGGAGTAACAAAAAAGTCTGATCAATATGGCAGAAGCTAAAGGCTACATGTAGCATGAAAACATGTTGTATTGCATTGCATGTCTATTTAAGTGGTGTTCCTAAAATTTCTGCTGGTGCTCCTAAAATTTTAGTAAGGAACAGTAGTGCTGCTTGTGCAAACAGTCTGAGGCCATGTAATGTGAACGGAGCCTGAGTGTAAAATTCTACTTATCTGTGAATGATTGTTTGCCATATAAAATTCCACTTACTACTTCAAAACCATTACTGCAGTAGTGTTAATGACATTACCAGCAGACTTGGCCAGGAATATAACTTTTGACTTAAAATAATAAAGTTTTTCAGATGAATATGAAAAGGAAGAAGGGAAACTAATTTTATTGGAAGTACCTTTAATGGGAATGCACCAATTAATGTGAGCTACATAGCTAGCTAGTCAACATGCTATAAAGTGAGTGTGGCTTCTTTGGGATCTATTTAAAAAATAAACAGAACATTGGCAAAAATTAACAGAACAATGGGTCATATTGTGTCTGAAATGTCATTTACTAAATATTAATTCCTTTTTTATACAATTGTTGTTTAAATGCAACAACACACTCAAGGTTGTCAGTTGTACTGAGTATCAGTATGACTGTGATTATCTCCGTCACTCGACCTGCGACCGAATCACATCCATGCTAATATCAGCATGTACAACAGTACCCCCTCTTGTGATACAGCTTAATTATTCATTAAGCTATAATGTGCTCTAGGTTAATCAGAGATTTCAGCTGAACCGTTAGTCTAAATTTTTTTATTCTATTTTTTATAAATAGCTTATAAATTAATATATATTGTATAAATTCATTAAAACCTTAGGTGTTTGCTCCAGAGCCATGTAAAAGAAGTGTATGTGGCATATGAAAAATATTGTAGTTCGTGTAGGCTGGTGTGACACACTCACTTGCACTCGCGACTCTCGAGGTCGAAGTGTGGGTTGAAGTTGATGAGAATCCGCTGGTGCGGGTCGGGGACGTTTATGAGCCACACGCACTGCAGCGAGAGCGGGTACCCCGACGGATAGCCTGGCGACGTCAGGTATCCTGCACTCGTGATTGTGATATTACCGCCGCACGCGCTGTCTACAACTGAAACACCGAGATATGAATGACGGAGATCAGTTGAGCCACGAACCCTGGGCTAAAAATGTCATTGTTAACATCAGTTAAGTACAGACTGCTGACGTATAAAACAGACCAAGCAACATTGTAGATATTCAGGATGGAGCGGTAGATAGTTCACCAATTCCAGTGGATAGATGCATAACGCAATATAGCTAGATGATCGGGACGGCTCGAGCATTTTATATAATTTTGGTTGCTGTTACCACAAAGCGACCTCAAAAGACAACTGAGATTTGGACGTGTGTTACAAGACCTTAATATTGACAGCGTCCAGGGCGGTGAAAGAAACAAACCAGTATAGTCCCAGTGCAGAGGCACGCACGCAAATCTTACACAGAGAGAGAGAGAGAGAGAGAGAGAGAGAGAGAGAGAGAGAGAGAGAGAGAGAGAAAAGTTAACGAGAATGAAGTAAGAAGTAATTGGAATGGTGTAGTCCCAATGTGTAAAACGAAGCATGGGAACTCGCACACCTCATTAACTTTCCATAGCAACACTAATAATACAACTCTAATAACTCACCGATCTGGGCTAAAACAGCAAATGTAGACAATCCTACTATAGATAAAAACAGCAACGTCACGTACATCCTCAGAAAGCGGAATACAACACAACCTGCAACAGTGTGTTTTGAAATGTAAGAATGTGGGATAATGTGGGCAAATGTATCCTCGCAGTTGCAGGTCTTGAAGCTTGGTTTGAAGTCTCAGGCCAGAGATCACCTCTGCTCGTGCGCATCCAGTTCGGTCCGCGCGACCCGTCAAAATAACGGGAGAAGCAGATACCTCACATCCAAGTCACTATTATCGCTCAAGTTCCCGGCGTGGCGTTCTGCAGTTTTCACGGCCAAAAAGTGCTCAAACCAACTGAACAAACATTAGTGCGTGTTCAGTGAAGACTCGCGCGCGGGTTCTGCCATCCTTCCGCTGAAGTTGACAGGATGCTGCCTTCATTGTGAAGCTCGCGCATGGGTTACTCCCCTACAGTACCGAAAGGTCATTTCCTGCTTTTCTTACGGTGTCTAAGGACAGGTTAGATCGCTACACTATATATGAATAGGCCACTGAGGAGTCGTGGGGGATCCTTGCCTCTGAGCCAACTTTCTAACTTTCCTTTATCTGCGTATTTCAAATATTAGTGTAAAGTTAAAGTAGTACGATGGAGCCTTAATTTTAGAGAGCTCGAAACAGTGCTGCGTGCGCAGGACACAGAAGCCTTCGAGGCCGGCGCGGGAGACACCATCACTGCGGCATGGCGTCAGGTGCGCACCCGAGAGTCGGGCGATCACAGAACTGAATGACATGAAAGCGACGGTGGAGGACGCATACGTTGTTAACGGATGGAGAGAATGTATGTGAGAATAATTTCTTCTCTCATGAGTTAAGCTGTGGTAGTATTCTTGAAGATGGAGAATTTGGCAAGCAAACTAACTAAAACCGGAATGGGTCAAAGAAGAAAAAGTGCAGGTTAGCTTATTAAGTGTACCTGATAGTATTTAAAACATACCTCCTATTATTAAAAATTATAGTGATACAACATGAATGAGCTCGTTTCGTAAAGTTTTACAACCCGAATTACAGAAAAGTTGGGACGTTTTTAAATTTGAATAAACTGAAAACTAAAGACTCTCAAATCACATGAACCAATATTTTATTCACAACAGAACCTAGATAACATAAATGTTTAAACTGAGAAATTTTACAATTTTATGCACAAAATGAGCTCATTTCAAATTTGATGCTTG